>CAUYLG010033983.1:0-102557 GCA_963573385.1 Cacajao melanocephalus
CAAACATGAAAAAATGCTCATCATCACTGGTCATTAGAAAAATGCAAATCAAAACCACATTGAGATACCATCTCACACCAGTTAGAATGGCAATCATTAAAAAATCTGGAGACAACAGATGCTGGAGAGGATATGGAGAAATAGGAACACTTTTACACTGTTGGTGGGTGTATAAATTAGTTTAACCATCGTGGAAGACAGTGTAGCGATTCCTCAAGGATCTAGAAATAGAAATACCATTTGACCCAGCAATCCCACTATTGGTTATATACCCAAAGATTGTAAATCATTCTGTAATAAAGACACATGCACACATATGTTTATTGTGGCACTGTTTATAATGTTTAAAATAATTTAAACCTGTGAACATAGTAATAAATAAAATACTAATTTATTTTAAAAGTTGATATTAACAAAACAGAAGGTGACTTTTTATTTACTGCCAAAAAATAGAAGTGTTCCTTGGAGGCACAGAAAATCCTGCTCAGTTTAGTATCACATTAATTTGAGGGTGTTATGGCAGTCCCAGTGGAACATGTTATTACCATTTGGGTGTGTACAATTTTGATGTGTTACTTTGGTGTATATTTTGGCTAAAAATACAAATACTGATAAAGTTACTATGGCCTATAATCATGACTTGATCCTATATCATTTCTATTTTTCAGCAGTGAACTGATTTGATCATAATTTTTATTTAAAAAGATCCCGCTACTGAATAAAATCATTGTCTGTTGGGTGTTTCTCACAAATATCCCAGGTTGACTTCCAAGACGGTGACCTAGCATAATTTGTTGACTTAGAAACTCAGTCTTTGGCTGATGATGGTGCTGTTGTGTGAATTCACATTGAGCTGATGTCATGTCTAAAGGCTCCTTTTGATTCTCCAGCTGCACCATGAACACAAAGCTCCTACTAAAAGTAGTTTGCTGCCTCCTTATCCCTTGTAATTTTTAAAATTATATATAAAGCATCATGGGTATAGGGTGTTTCTCTGGGTTTTGGCCTGTATTGCATCCCTCAGTGCAAGCCCAGGAATACTTCTTCATGGGCTCTCATTTCATACCTGCCCGAGAGATTGCCAAGATTTTTGGTCTTCGCTCTCTGACTCCACATTTGGCAACCATATTTTAGCTATTATAAAATATAAATATTAAAATAATGATTTTTTAATAATTTTATTTATAAACTTATTAGCTTAGGTGATTAACACAAAATCTTTACATAAATTGAAGTTAATTTGGTCTGCAATGGAAAATGAAATCCGAAACTAAAAGAGCCACATTTCTACTTATTATTTTCTATAAGGTCAAGTATAGAATGTTACATTAAAAAAAAAAGAATGAATTTCTTTATAAAATACTTCCCAGCCTGGCCATCATGGTGAAACCTCATCTCTACCAAAAATACAAAAATTAGCTGAGCATGGTGGCACATTTCTGTAATCCAGGCTACTCAGGAGGCTGAGGCAGGAGAACTGCTTGAACTGGGACCTGGGAGGCAGAGGCTGCAGTAAATTGAGGTCATCCCTTACTGCACTCCAGCCTGGGCTACAAATCAAGACTCTGTTTCAAAAATAATAACAATAATAATAAAATAAAAACTTCTATTTACTGCTTAGGCCATTTGAAAATAAAACAATATTTCTGAAAAATAATAATTCAAAATTTAGAATGAAGCATATCACTATACCGTTTATGTGGTAAGAATTTTACAATAGATGTCTATTAAGTTACTTTCTCTTCTTTTATTTTTTTTTCTTTTCTTCTAGTTATAAGAAAATGATGCCTTCACTACTGTCTGGTAAGAATATAGCTGATGTAATTCTAATAAGCTACTCTGAACTGAACCCTGAAATTGATTTATTCAGGTTTATAAATTCTTCATAATTAAACGCACTTTTACAAAATACCTCCAATTATTCTAATTTAGTCCTCTAAACATTTATTTTGTCTTTAATTAAAAATAAGTCACAATTGTATATATTTGTATAAATTGTTTACATATGAATATTGTTTCCCTGGCAATAAGTACTGTAAAAATGAAGATTAAATGGTCAGATATATTACGTTAATCAATAATTTCCATGAATGACAGCATAGAATGTCAATACTGGAAATTAGAGTATATAGCAAAGAAATTAGATGTGACATTACTTTCATTTTTTTATTTGATATTGTACAAATTACTTTCAAGAAAAGTCTGAGTTTTAATAAGATTACCATGTTTCCCTTCTGACTTTTTCTTCTGCAACATGATAAAAATGTCTGTAAGTATTCTAACTATCAGGGTTTCTTTGCTTCCCTGAAATGACATTTAAAATGTCATTTCAGGATAATGTTTAAATGTACCAAATTGTCTTTAGAGTTTTAAAAGGTTTACAAATACTTAAAATATATATATTTATTTATTTATTAAAAGATGCCATTTGAAAAGGTATATTTAGGGTAAATTAAAGATTTTCTGATTTCTATTAAATCAGTTCTCTTAGTAAAATGGATATAACCTACATATTATTCTCTTTTCCCTTAAACTTCTGTTTATATTTTTATTTAAATGTAATAAAAGTTATAAAATTTTTCCTTAAATGTAATGAAAAAAGTGAAAATTACTCATAGTGACTACATCATCCTCATAAACTTGGTACTGTTACATAATTAAGAAGATGTTTCTAAAATCTTAACTCTGATAGCTAGAGAATAGTAAACTGCTTCAAAAAATCGATAGACTAGGGGAAATATTTGTCACACTGGAATAGATTCTATCATGTACATTTATCATTTGATTTATTGAGACATTCTCTGGGCTAAAGATGTCGCTTCATCTCACCTGGCATGCCAGGTTTTTGAATATATCTCAGACCTTTTGCACAAGAAAACAATATAGTTGATTAATCAAAAGCATTACTCAAAGCCCCTACTGACTTTTAGTACACATTTCTTTAGAATTAGAATGACCTTGCATTTGTTTTCTCCATTGATCATCCTAATGGCAGTAAGAAGTAAGTTACACCAGCATGTCACCCCCACTTGTGCAGATGGCTAAACTTAACCACAGATAAGGTTAGCGGTTTGCCCATGACTCGAATCTAACAACTAGCTGATTTGGGATTTCAAGCCATATTTTCTGAATAAATGGATGCTTTTCACTCTGGCTCACAACAGCTAAATTTTTATAAATATTTTTAAAAGGTTGTACTTTTATTCTGAAATTCATACTCTATTTTGTGACAAAACTTCACATTTGTATTTTCATTGAATATCCCTCAACAACTTAGCAGTACTAGCTTGTTCAAGTTCGTGGATATTCTGGCAAAAGTTTAGATTTAGAGAATATCACACTAAAATAATATGCTGGAGTGTACCATTTCTTTCTACTCTGGAAATAATGTGGAACTCCAAAACAACATCAAAAATCAAATAAAATATTAGAAATAAAACAAATAAATAATAAAGACAGAGCAGGATAACTGCATCTTATTTAGTTATACTAATTTGTGATATTGTAATGTTAATAAGATTATAATTAATTTAAAATCAATCACTGTGTAATTACTGAGTCAATGGGAAACACAATAAAATGTTGATAAGAGTCTAAAAGCTCTATCAGGGCCTATTGACAGCCAATGAGATGAATGCAGGCTGGCGCATGAGTCATACAAAGTTGTCATACAAGGTTGTAATATGACATATTCGTTAGCTCACAGCTTTTAAAATTTCTAGGAGCTACTGCTAAACATGAGTAATGAAGAGAGCTTTAAGAGTTATTTTGAGCAGACAGTAAAAGTATCTCCACCCTACCCTAAATTAAAGGAAACGTAAATATTACAGAAGTAGAATATGTGTGGTATTTGGTAAAGTATTGAGGGAAAATGCTTATCTTTTATTTATTCTTCTCTGATCACTGTAGTGGCTTTCTCATTATCAGCCACATCCCTTACCTTTTTAGCTAAATATGGAAATTACCATTACTATGTATGTATAAAAGGAGCCCAAGGACTTACAGAGCCCATGAATCAAGGTAAAGTAAGAACATATTTAATTATTCTCATCTTCATTTTGGATTGCTTTTAGTTAAAATTTTAGTCAAGACTACTAGCTTAAGATGATTGATATTTGTTATTTTGCTCATGATGTTCTTATTCCTTTTATTTTTTGTATATCTAAAACACTCCCACCGTATACATTCTACTCAATAAAATCATTCTATTCAAACATTTGAAACCAAGTCTCATTCATCATGCATTTCTACGATAGCTTCAGTGAATAATTTGTATGTATGTGTTAATAGTCTTAAAAGAAATAGGCTCATTTTCCCTAAGTATAGTCCAATACAGAAAATGTGAGCATGAATAAGTATTAGCTCCAATGTACCATTTTCCATAATATATATTGAGAGATTTTTTTATTATGGTTTAATTTGGAAGAACTTTTTACTTATTTATATATTGGGCAATTCTCAATGGAAATTTAATTTATTTCATATTTACAGCTATTTTGCAAATACATTTTTTCATCTAGAAAATCTAACTTCATGAAAGTTCTTTTTTTCATTTACCTTAGGCTATTGAAAATAGAGAAGCTAATATTTCAATGTCCAAAGCTACTGAAATAATTAGGGCACTCAGCTATGTTATTTTTAAAAAATCACACATGGATATGAGCACTGGACAATTATGCTATTTGAGATCTAATATTTCTCTTTGTAGGCAAAAATATAGAAGTCGGTTAAGACATTTTAAGTAACTTTACTTGGTTATAATGCTTTTTTGTTGTGTTTTTCTTCTAAGAGAAGCATTTCTTCAATTACACTCAATAATGATTATTTTTCTTCCTGTGAGAGAACAGTCTGTAAGTAATTAGAAGATTTATAGCAGAGCTACAATTTAAGACAGGACAATTCACTAGTATAGATATTATACACCTTTATTTACACTTAAAAGATTGCCAGATTTGCATCCGAGAATGTTTGTTTCCTTTAGTGAAGGAAAATAATAGGAAGTGCTTTTCCTTATATGTCCAGAGAAAGAAGAGTTTCTTGCCCTTCAAAATTCTTCCCAATAAATATATAGTTTCAGATGATAATGTCTAGGTGAGTAAAGGTCACTTAAAAATTCCTGGGACCGTAACCATCTCCTGCCAGATCTAACCTTAGATGCAGTTACATTAGGCTGAAGGAGTCCGTCGTGTATCGTTATCCAGATAGGTGCTGGAAAACCACCTGACTCAGACCCTGTGTATTTCATTAATGTAGGAGTTAAACATTGCATAACATTATAGTCCATGAATAGCACCCTTATTATCATCTCAAGACTCTCTAGTATAATACTTCCTGGTTATAAGAACATTCCTGAATTTAGCATTGTGGAACCAGGGCCGTTTCATTACCAAGTACCTGTCCAATTTGTGCTAATAAACAGTTCATATATTGGCTTATCCTGCAGAGAGAAAAATTTCAATGCTTCTAGAAAGAATGTAATAGCTTTTCTACCAAAACAAAACATGAAACAACAAAAAATGTTACATTAGGTTTAGATTTCTTTTTGGCAACACTAAATGTTAACTGATTTTTTTTTTTGACACATCAGTTTTTCACTAAGCAAGTTATTTTCTGGATGTAAGATATTTGAGGGAAAAGTCATGGGCATTTTCAGGTCAAATGGCCTGACATTTTAAATTAGCCATTCTTGAGGTTACTTATGAGAGCTATTCTGTGACAAAGGCAATTTACTATAATTCTAGCCACCGTCTTGGTTCTGCAATGAAGTATTTTTTTTTCACCTGTTTCTTGGACTTTTCATCACACTAGCTAGGATTTAGGCACAGCCAACCTTATAGACACATTTGAAAAATAAGTAAAGTTTTTGCAAGTTGATGATATTCTTCTTTTAGTGTCATTGTTCTTCCTTTCCACCAGGCTTCTCTTCTCTCATTTCTCCTACTTCGTGTCCAATACCTGAGAGTCTTGTGATTCCTGCATTCAGAATGCTTGGAGTCTCTACCATATTCAGTACATTCTGACAATATACTTCATATTCAGTACATTCTGTATATGGTAGGGAGTCCAAGCATTCTGAATGAAGGAATCACAAAATATTCTCCTGAATTTTTTCCCTTTGATCCATTTCTACATCCTTCTTCTTAGAACTCAATATTTTCCTTTCTGATATAGAATTATAATGTAATTAATATGTCTTTGGAATACATAGCATAGTAATACTCTGGAGCCAGATGTCTGGATTTCATTTCTGTGTTACTTTGCTAGAGCTGTAATAACAAAGTATTACAAACCAGAAGATTTAAAGAACAGAAATATATTGTTTTACTGTTCTTGGTCCTGGAAGTCTGAAACCAATGTGTTGGTAGGGTTGGTTACTTTTGAGAGCTATGATGGAGCATCTATTTCATGCCTTGCTCCTGGCTTTTTGTGGTTTCCTGGCAATCTTTGGTATCCAGGTATGCATTTGAAAATCTCATTAAAATACTATGACATAGATAATAGTATTATTTTAATTTTACCATGTGCAAAAACGTTGTCTCAAGGAGGTTAATGTAAGGGGTTGTTATGAGTTGAATTGCATTCCTTGACTTTACTGTAACACCCCGTCTCTGCCTTCATCTTCACATTCTCCCTGTGTGTGTGTCTATATCCAAATTTCCCTTTTTATAAGGTACGAGTTATGTAGAATTAGGGGCCCATTCTATTCCAGTATGACCTCATCTCAACTAATTAACTCTGCAAAGGCCTGATTTACAAATAAGTTCACATTATAAGACACAGGAGGCTAGGACTTCAACCTACAAATTGGAGTATGGGAAACGCAATTCAACTCATAAACAATTCTTACATTAACCTCTGTGAGCCAAAGTTTATGTTATTAGTAAACTTTGATAAAATGATACTACTACATTTTAATGAAGATATTCAAGGAACATTTTATAACTCAAATCAGTCAGATTTGAGAGCTATATTTATTTTCAAGATAGGGTTTTTGATTCCTAATTTAGATGCCAAGTGAAGTGACTTTTAGAAGAGAATTATAACATTTGCTACTAAGTACTGCTTATTGCTCTAATATATCATGGTCACCTAGTATTAAAAACTAATACTGATTGGTGTCTGATCACCAGAAAAGTTTTTGGTAATGTGTTTTAGTATCTCTCAGCTATCTGGCCACGTATTTCAGAAGAATCATGTGACTTACATCCGTAACAGTTTATTTGAGGAAATTACTATTGTAGTTTATGTGCAGCATTTTTAGATATAACATAAAAGCTTAAATGTACATTTTTCAGACATTACTTTGATGTGGAAGAAAGGAAATAATAATACCAGAAAATTCTCTCAGGCTGGTTAAACCAAAAAAATAAACATCTTCAATGCTGTGAAGATGTAAATCAACAACATATTGCATTCTGATACAGCTGAACAAATGTTTGTAACTCTATAATTTTTATAATAATAAAGCTTTGAGGTTGTTTTTATACATGGATTTTCTAAAATCTCATTAAAACCTTTGCTACCTGCTTACATTTTGTGTTTTATGTTGTGATATTGACAAAATGATAAAGTTCTTGCTGTAATTTGGTTTGCATATTATTTTTAAGTGTTCTGCAAACTCATATGAATAGAGATTGTAAGAAACATTTTAGGCAGTTAAAAAATGAGTAAGAACGCAAGATTCCAAAGTGATGGAAAGAACTTAAATGATGTAATAAAAAGTTCAGAACTTCGGAAGAATTTTCTATTTACTAGCTTGACAACTTAGACTTTTTAACTCTTTGGTTCAGGTTTCATCAAATTTATTGAGATGTAATTGCCATATAATAAACTGCACATAAAGTTTATTATTTGACAAATTTTGATTTATGTATATATTTGCCAGTTATCATGTTTAAGATTACAAATGTATTACCCTAAAAGTTTCTTTGTTATCTTTTGTCATCATTCTCTTGGTCTATCTTTGCCTTACCCACTGTCCCCAGCTTCCTACTACTCTAGATTAATTTTCATTTTATAAAATAATACATAATTGAAATCATACAGGATATACATGATTTTGTGAGATTCATCCATCAATAGTTTAGCATTGTTTGGCTATATCACAGCTTGTTCACAGTTATATCACATTGAGTAAATTATTCTCCAGCTTTTGACTATTACAAATTTAATTGCTAAGAACATTTGTGCATAAGCCTTTGTATGGACATAAACTTTTAGTTTAATAGGGCAAATATGTAGAAGTGAGATGTCTGAATCATAGGGTAAATATTAATTTAACTTTGTAAGAAACTGAAAAATGTTTCCAAAGTGATTTCACCATTTTATATTCCATCAATGGTTTTTGAGAGTTTCTGTTATAAATAATCTCAAGGATATACACCTTGCCAAACACAGCTTTCATTGATTTTTAGGCAAAGGAAGTGATGTAAGATACATCAGTGTAAAGAGTGTTAGATAATTCTAGTATTTTTTGAATACAAACATATTCTCATTTTATATGATAGTCTATAGAAAATCAGATTCCACTTTTTTATATTATTTGAGGGTCAAGGTTTATAGAAAGTGTTGACATAAGAGGAAGATGTTGACTTACTAGATTGCAAAAAACAAAAGTATAGTGATGATATTACTTGGTTTGTCAAAAAATTTTATTTTTGAATTGATAGATCACTTCTGCTATTTATGTTTGTCAAAACAAGTTATCTGGGGAAATTTTTTAAAAAGCTGTGGAAATTATACATAAAACAAACATAAGAAGACTCTGAAACATGGGTGAAAGAAAAGAGAATGGCTCAGAATCTCAGGACAAGAAAAATGACATGGTGCTGAGTTCCCTGCTTTTATTTTTGCTACTTACATACTGGAAGAGGTGTCAGAAAAGATGACAACCCAAAAATGCCAATAGGTGCACACTAAAAATAAATAAATAAATAAAAATAAAAATCCATCAAAATGCTGCCATTTCCAGCTAAAGGACAAGAAAAGGGGAAGCCTAGCAAGACAGAAAGCACTTAAAATGTAGCCAATCTACTGTAGGGAGAAAAACAAATGAACAAAAAAAAAAAAACCCCAAACTATGTCCTCACTCTCAGTCACACTAGAAAAGGCCAAGCGAGGAACCTAGACTTTCATTCTTACCAAGTTTTAATAGGGCTCCCTCTCCTCTTCCTGTTAGAGTAGTGTCAAAACAGATCAGGTAGGGAGCCAGGACTTTTATCCTTGCCATGAGCTAATGACCATTAAGTGAGCAATAATATAGAAGAATTAAACATCATTAACCAACAGGGTACAACTGACATTGATAAAAAATTCCACCCAACACAGTAGAATATACAATTTTTTCAAATGCTTATGGAGTATATATCAATATAAACTATACTGTGGGCTAGAAAGGAAACTCCATCAAACTTAAAATGAATTGAAATTACAGAGGATATTTATTTTCTAATCACAATGGTGTAAAACTAGAAATTATTCACAACAAAAAAATAGGAAAATTATGAGATACTTGGAAACAAAGCAACGTACTTCTAAATAATCTATGAATCATAGAGGACATATCAAAATAACACTATACATCAAACATATCAAAATTTGTGGTATGCAGCTAAAGTAGTATGGAGAAGGAAACTTAAAGCACTAAATGAATACATTAGTAAAAAACGTTAATAGCAAATCTAACCAAAATCCCACCTGGAGCACCTATAAATAGAAGGATAAAATAAACCCAAAATAAACAGAAGGAAAAAAAAAAAGAAAAGAGCAAAACCCAATGAAACAATGAAACTGAAAACAGAAAACACTACAGAAAGTTAATAAAACATACAGTTTTTCAAAAGAGAAGCAACAAAATTGGCAAAGTTGTAACAAGATCACAAAAAAAGATGTAAATTGTTAATAATAAATGAATAGTGGGTATCACTACAAAGCTGTCAGACATCAAAAATATCCCAGAGAATACTATACAAAACTCTACAAACATACATTTTAGAACTTAGATGAAACAAAACAATTCCTCAAAAATCATAAACTACAATTCACCTAATATGAAATCACATTTATTATTAAAAATTCTCAAAAAGAAACTTCCAGTTCAGGTAATTTTAATGGAGAATTTCAGCAAACAAACAGAAATACTAAGTCAATACAACCATTTCCAAAAAATAGACAAAATTTTCCCAAATTATCTCATTACAAGATTATTAACTTAATTACATCTGCAAATAAACTTTTTTCTAAATAAACTAACATTCACAAGTTTCAGAAATTTTACCTGGATATCACTGTGCAACAATTTTTCAGCCTACTACCACATTTCTGGGCAATATTGATTAGTCATTTTTATTTTTGCACTGCTTTTCTTAGATTTTATTATTAGAGTAATATCAGCTTTATAATATAATGAGGAAATGATTTCGATTGCTGTTGGTGTATATATTTCCAGTAATGAGATTTCTACATCAAATGCTATCTCTTAAGTTTTTTGAGAAATTGACCCACTGCTTTCTACAATGGCTGAACTAATTTCCATTCCCAACAGCAGAGTTAAACTTCCCTTTTCTCTGCAGACTCACCAGCATCTGTTATATTTTTACTTTATAATAATGGCTCTTCTGACTGGTGTGAGATTATATCTCATTGTGTTTCTTCTTTGCATTTCTCCAATGATTAGTGTTGTGGAACACTTTTGCATATGCTTATTGGCTATGTGTATGTCTTCTTTGGAAAGTGTCTGTTTATGTCTTTTGCCCATTCTTTAAGAGGGTTTTTTGGTTTTTGCTTTTTTCTTTTTTAGTTCCTTATAGATTCTAGATATTAGACCTTTGTTGGATGCATAGTTTGCATGTATTGTCTCCCAAATTATCAAGTGTCTATTTACTCTATTCATAGTTACTGTTGCTCTGCAGGAGATCTTTAGTTTAATTAGGTCTCATATGTCAATTTCTATTTTTGTTTTCATTGATTTTGCCATCTTCATCATGAAATTTCTGTCACGATCTATGTCCAGAATGGTATTTTCTAGGTTTTTATCTAGAGTTTTTATAGTTTTAGAGTTTATTTGAGTCATTAATCTATTTCAAGTTGATTTTTGTAAATGGTGTAAGAAAGGGGTCTGGCTTTAATCTTTGGTGTATAGCTAGCCAATTATCCCAGAATTATTTATTGAATAAAAAGTCCTTTCCTCGTTGCTTGTGTTTTTCTACTTTATTGAAGATCAGAAGATGATTGTAAGCATGCAGCCTCTTACTCTGTATTCTGTCCTATTTGTCTTTGTGTCTATTTTTGTGCAAGTGCCATCCTGTTTTGATTATTGTAGCCTTGCAGTATACATTTTAAAATATACATTCATCAGGGATATTGGCCTACTGGAGTTTTATTCCTCTGGCAAGTACATGTGATTTGCAGAAGAATAATTGAATGGTGAGGGCCATCAACTGCATTCTTACCTATGTGCACCCTGGGAATGCCCATGCCTGGATGAAGTGCACCCACCTCATCCCCAAGTGGGTGCAGCCTTAAGTCTGCCCTGCAGGGTATGGGCATGATCTGTATGGAGATCTCCCTGGACTATTGTCCCAAGCTGTGTCATAGACAAGCATGGTTCCCTTTCCAGGACTGCAGCTTTTACTCAGCCACATCCTGTAGGCACAGGCCTGAAGACTGGTAGCTGTAGCATAGTTTGAAGTTGAGTAACCTGATGCCTCCAGCTTTGTTCCTTTGCTTAGAATTACTATAGTTATTTGGGATCTTTTCAGTTACATACAAATTTAAGAATAATTTTTCTTCTAGTTCTGTCATTGGTAGTTTGATAGGAATAGCATCAATTCTACAAATTTCTCTGGGCAGTCTGGTCATTTCTACAATATTGATTCTTCCTCTCCATGGGCATGGAATGTTTTCCATTTGTTTGTGTCATCTTTGACTTTTTTGAGTAGTGTTTTCTCAACTCACTCTACTTCTCACTATAAAGGTATTTCAGCTGTCCGGTTAGTTGTATTGCTATACCCGAGCGAGTTAGAAGGAAAATGCTACACTCTTGAGTTTCAATTGAGAATCCTTTATTGCCAGTGACTAAGATGCAGCTCATGCTCAAAAATCTCTCAGTCCCAACGAGGGGATGTGATTTCTTTTTATACCCATTCTAGGGGAAAGGGGAAGAGGAGTCTAGCTGAAGTGGAATTTTGCAGAAGCAGAATAAGCAGGTTAGAAGAGGAAAGCTGGTAACCAGGAGGCAGGAGCATTCCCATAATTATTGGTTACCAAGGGGGGTATTCACAATAGCCAGGGGACTTGCCAAATAGGATGTGGTTACAAGGGTTACAAGGTGCTGGGTGCAGCGTGACCCAGCTGTGCACCCGAAGGAGAAATGGCGGGGAGGGAGTGGCTAAGATGGGGTTTGTCAGGCTCATCTAAGATGGAGTCTGTTTGGTTTACTTCAGCATTTGAGGTATTTTACTTTATTTTCTGTAGCTATTGTGAATGGGATTGTGCTCTTGAGTGGGCTCTCAGCTCGGACGCTGTCGGTATTTAGAAGTACTACTAATTTTTCTACATTGATTTTGTATCCTGAAACTCTGATGACATTGTTTATCAACTCAAGGAGCTTTTGCACAAAGCTTTTAAGTTTTCAGTTTAAAATTATATTGTCTGCAAAGAGAGACAGTTTGACTTTCTTTCTATTTAGGTGCCTTTTATTTCTTTCTCTTGCCTGATTGCTCTGGCTAGAACTTGCAGTACTATGTTGAATAGCAGTGGTGAGAGTAGGTAGCTCTGTCTTTTTCTGGTCTTGAAGAAGAATGCGTCCAGCATTTGCCCATTTGGTATGATATTGGCTTTGGGTTTGTCACAGATGGGTCTTATTTTCAGATGTGTTTCTTCATTGCCTAGTGTGTTGAGGGTTTTCAACACGAAGGGACATTAGATTTTATCAAAAGCCTTTTCTGCATCTATTTACATGATCATGTGGATTTTGTTTTTAGTTCTATTTTTGCAATGAATCACATTTATTGATTTGCATATGTTGAAGTAACCTTTCATCTCAGGAATAAAGCCTACCTGATTGTGGCGGATTAGCTTTTTGATGTATGGCTTGGTTCAGTTTGCTGGTGTTCTGAGGATTTTACATCTGTGTTTATCAGGTGTATTATCTTGTAATTTTCTTTTTTATTGTGTCTTTGCCAGATTTTTGTATCAGGGTGATGCTAGCTGAGTTAGGGAGGAATCCCTCCTCATTCAGTTTGTGGAATAGTTTCAGGGGAATCAGTTTCAGCTCTTTGTGTGTCTGTCTGTCTGATAGAACTCTGCTGTGAATTCATCTGGTCCAAGGATTTGGTAGGATTTTATTGCTGATCCCATTTTGAACTCACTATTTGTCTCTTCAGGGTTTCAAGTTCTTCCTGTTTCAATCTTGGTAGGTTGTGTGTTTCCAATAATTTATTTCTTCTAGATATTCAATTTTGTGTATATAGAGGTTCAAAATAGTCTCCAAGGGTCTTTTGTATTTATGTGGGATCAGCTGTAATGTCACCTTTGTTGTTGCTGATTGTGATTATTTGTATCTTCTGTCATTTTGTGTCTTTAGCTAGGAGTCGATGAATCTTTTCTAAACTTGCAAAAAAACCATGTTTGATTCTTTTGATTCCTTTTATGAATTTTTTAGTCTCTATCTTATGCAGTTAATTTTAATTATTTATTTTCTTCAGCTATCTTTGAGGTTAGTTTATTCTTTTTTTTTTTTTCCCCTAGTTCCTTTAGGTGTGATATTAGATTGTTAATTTGAGATTTTTCTAACTTCTTAATGTACGTGTTTAGTTCTATAAACATTCCTCTTAACACTGCTTTTGCTACATCTTAGATATTTCTGGTTTGTGTCTTTGTTTTCATTTCTTTCAAATAATTTTTTTTTATTTCTGCCTTAATTTCATTATTTACCCAAAAGTAATTCAGGAACATGTTGTTTAATTTACATGTAATTATATGGTTTTTAGAGATCTTCTTGGTATTGTTTTCTATTAATATTTTCATTTCACTGTGGTCTGAGAGTGTGGTTGGTAAAATTTTTATTTTTTAAAATTTACTGATACTTCCTTGTGGCCAAGCATGTGGACAATCTTAGAGTATGTTTCATATGTGAATGAGAAGAATGTAAACCAGTCTTCGTGCTATGAAAGTGTTTCTTCTGCTTAGTCTAATCTATTGATATAACTTTCAATTGTATTTTAAAGTTTCTTAAGTGAATTTTTCAATTCCAAAAGCTCTAACTGATTTCTTTATAAGATGTTTATTTCTTCCTTGATTTCCTGGATTGCTTTAGAAGTCCCTTTGTGTTTATTTTTAAGTGTGTCTAGTATCTCATTGAGCTTCCTTACAATCCATGCTTTGAATTCTTTATCTGTCATTTCTAAGTTTCCATTTTGGTTAAAGACCATTACTGGAGAGCCAGTATGATCCTTTGGGTGGTGTCACAACTTTGAGATTTTTCATGGTGCCCAAGCCCTTGCCCTGATGCCTTCTTATCTAGAAACACTTCTAATTTTTGTACTTATTTTCATGTGGATAAGATGTTTTTTCTTTTCCTTCCTCCTAAATCATACTTAGAGGATATGACTGTAGAGTTGGGTAAGGTTCTTTGGCTTTGATTCTAGAGCCTTATGCACTTTGGTCAACATGTTTTATGACGGTCTGTGCAGTTTGACCTAAAAGTCAGTAGATGGTGCTTATGGGTAAGGACTGGCTGCCACCAAAGCAAATGGGTATGTACTTAATCCTTGCTTACTGAAAGAAGCTCTCTGTTGCATCAGCCAATGAGCTAAACCATGGAACTCACAGTAGTCAGAGTTCAGGAGTTCAGATGAAGATGAATAGGGCTGGTCCAGGAAGGCCCACCTACGGGTCCCCCAATGGCAAGCACAAGCACCAGTGCCAAGGGGTTCCAGTGGGCAGAATCCAAGCACCCATAGGTATACCTCATCATGGAGCTGTGAAATCTCACCCCAAGGTTCTCTGTGTTGGTTTGGGGGGTGGCCTAAAGTACTCAGGGGAGTGGGTGTTCTTGATGCCTGGAGATCTGCCTAGGTGTAAAGTGTAGAAGGTTTGATGAACCACAACCTCTGCTCAAGATGAGTGGGGCAGCTTAGGCTTCTGATCCGGAAGAGTGGGTGCTCCAAATGCCTGAAAGTATACCTGGGTGAGGAGCTGAGCAGATCCCACTTTACCATGGCCTCTGCACGGGAAGTAGGGAGGGACAGAACTAAGCCTGTTGATCCAGGGCAGCAAGTGCTTCAAATACCTGGGGATCTGCTTGGGCATAGATCATAGAGGGTCATGCTGCATCATGATATCTCCAAAGGAATGGTGGGCAGCTTAGGCTGCTGAACCAGATGAAGAGGAACACAATTCTTAACAAAATATTAGCAAATAAAATTCAGAAATGATTAAAAATTTGTATCATGATCAAATAGAGTTTATATCAAGAATGCAAACTTATTTCAATATTCAAAAGCCAATCAGTATAAACCAATGAACAGGCTAAAAAAGAAAAAAAGGTAAATTGATGTAGAAAAAGTATGTGATAAAATTTAAAACCTACTTATGATAAATATTCCCAGAGAACTAGGAATAGGTTAGCTCTTCCTTAACTTGATAAGGAACATTTTTTAAAATCCTAGAGCTAACATTATATTTGATGTGGAAAGACTGAACGATTTTGTCTTATATTCAGGAATAAGGCAAGGATGTCTGCTCTCATCACTTTTATTCAATATTGTGCTGTAAGTTTCCACCACTGTAATAAGCAAAAAGTAAGATAAAATAAAGTGAAAAACATCAGAGGTTTCTGTGGCCTTCTGCAAAGTCAGAGGGGATATCTTGCCAACACAAAAGTTGCTTCTCCTACCTAAATTAATTATCTCTCTTAATCTATCTCTTTCTCTCACTTTCTCTCTCTCACACACACACACACTCACACACACACACACACACAGACGAGGATATGAAATGTTTTACTACTTACATAATTGAGGTACCTGGGAAGAGCACTGCAGTCCTCTCAAGCAGGTCCAAAGTTAGCTTGAGAGAACAAGGAAAGGAGACTTTCTGGCTTATTATAGTGGTTAGGGGTTGGGGCCAACATGAGTTTTCTTTCATTAGCCCGGTCTCATGTTGTCTAAACCTCTCACAGGATCCAAAGGAAAAAACACTCAGGTTTTCTCATGTGCTTATTCATATATGGGGCACAAAAGAAAAAAGAAGAAACAAACATTGAAAAATTGAGTCAGACTCTTTGTTATGTAAATCATATAAACAAAATAAAAATGTCCCTATTTACAGATGGTATAATTGCGTAAGTAGAAATCACAAAGAATCTACAAGGCCAGGTACAATGTCTCACACCTATAATTCTAGCACTTTGAGAGGTCTAGATAGAAGGATCACTTGAGGCCAGGAGTGTGAGACCTGTCTGGGAAACATGACAAGACCTCTTCTTCTTTTTGTAGACAAGACTTCTTGTCTACAAAAATTAAAAGAAAAACAAACATGGTTGGGCGCAGTGACTAAAGCCTGTAATCCCAGCACTTTGGGAGGCTGAGATGAGCAGATCACCTCAGGTCAGAAGTTCGAGACCAGCCTGGCCATGGTGGTACCCCGTCTCTACAAAATATACAAAAATTAACCAGGCATGGTGGCACGTACCTGCAATCCCAGCTACTCGGCAACTGAGGCAGGAGAATCATTTGAACCCTGGAGGTAGAGGTTGCAGTGAGCTGAGATCGTGCCACTGCACACCAGCTTGGGTGACAGAGTGAGACCTTGCCTCAAAACAAACACACAAACAAACAGAAAACATTAAAACATTAGCCTGGCATGATGGCACATACCTGTAGTCCCAGCTATGCTATTCAGGAGGCTGAGGCAAAAGGAACTCTTGAAACCAGGAGTTCAAGGATGCAGTGAGTTTTGATAACACTACAGCACTCTCTCCTGGGTGAATCAGTGTAACAATAATGACAATAAAAGAATCTAAAAATACATCAAAATACTTCTAGAACTAACAAATAAGTAAGCTTGCACTATACATTATACACATCCAAATATCAAGTATATTTTGGGCCAGGCAAGATAGCTCATATCTGTAATTCCAGCACTTTGGGAGGCAGAGGTGGGAAGATCACATGATGCCAGGAGTTTGCCACCAGCCTGGTCAACATGGAAAAACTCCATCTCTACAAAAAATACAACAAAATTATCCAGGCATGGTGACTGGCCTGCAGTCCCAGCTACTCGGGAAGCTGAGGCAGGAGAATCGCTTGAATCAGAAAGGTGGAGGTTGCCGTGAGACCAGATTGCACCACACATTCCAGCCTGGGCAATAGAGTAAGACCCTGTCTCAAAACAAAAACAAAAACAAACATAAAACAATATTAAGACTATTTCTATATACTAACAATTAAAAAGTAGACACAAATTAAAAGTGTAATATTCTTTATAATTAATCAAAAATGAAATAATTGTAAATATAATAAAACAGAGAGAGGATATGTATGCTGAAAGCTATAAAACAGAAAAAAATCAAAGATATAAATAGAGATTTATTATTATGTTCGTGGATTAAAAGAACATCATAGTAAAGATATAAATTCTTTGCATAGTGATACACAGGTTTAACTCAATTCCTAGTAATATTTGGGTCTCATTTTTTGTAGATATTTAAAAGGTTATTCTTGAATGTATGTGGAAGGAGAAAGATACTAGAATAGATAAAACAAATTTGGAAAAGAAAAATGAACTGAGCAGAATCAGTCTACCAAATTTTATTACATAGGGGCAGGTACCAACACTTTGATATTGAAGCTGGGATTGGCACACAGATTGATAAAACAAAATAAAGAACCACAGAAAATAGAAACATTCAAATATCCTCAAATTATTTTTTACAAATGTTCAAAGTAATTCAGTAGAGAAAAGACAGCCTTATATAGAGGAATGATGCTGGAGCAATTGTGTATCTATAGGCCAAAAAATAAACAAAGACACAAAAGTCAACACAAAAAATTCCTTGATGTAGTCATTGCATCTTACACAAATATTAGCTCAAGATGGATTACAGAGTTAAATATAAATTGTAAAACTATAAAACTTCCTGAAAAGTGAATAGAATAAAATATTCATGACCGTAGATAGGCAAAAAGTCCTTAGACATGACAGCAGAAACAGTGCATAAAAGAAAATATTTATAAATTGGGCTTAATCCAAATAAAAAACGTTTTTCTCTGTGACTCCTTTAAGAAGATGAAAAAACAAACTACTGAGTCAGAGAAAATATTTACACATCACATATAAAACAAAAGAGTAGTACCTAGAATACATAAAGAATGCTCAAAACTCAATGGTAAGGAAACAAATTATTCAACTAGAAAATTGACAAAAAACATGAAGAAACATTTTACCCGTTTTACCAGGGAGAACGTACAAATGACAAATAACCAGATTAAAAAGGTTCAACAACATTATTCATTAGGAAATCTCAAATTAAAACTACAATGGAAAATTATTTTACACCTACCAGAATGAAGAAAAAAAATGTATAGTGACACCACCAAATGCTTGTGAGAATACAGAGAAACTGGATCACTCATTACTGGTGGAATGTAAAATGGTACAGTCCCTATGGAAAACAGTTGGGCAGATTCTTAAACAAACGTAAACAAAACAAAACAAAACAAAAAACAATAAAAGCAAAATTAAATATCCAGTCACTTCACCAGTTATCAATTGTCCTCCCAGGCATTTACCACAGAGAAAGAGAAATTTATGTTTACACAAAAAGTTGTACCCAAATGTCGGTACAGTTATTCATGTGGCAAAAACTAGAAACAATTTGATGTCATTCAGCAGGTGAATTTTTAAGCAACTTGTAGCATATCCCTAATATTGAATGATGCTCATCAATAAAAAGAACAAACTATTTGATGTCATTTAGATATTTGTCCCCATAAAGTTCTCAAGTTGAATTGCAATCTCTAGTGCTGCAGGTAGGGGCCAGTGGGAGGTCTTTGGCATGGCCCTGGCTCCCTCAAATGGCTTGGACCATTTAACTCTGAGTTCACACAAAATCTGGTGATTTAAAAGTGTATGGCACGTCCCCCTGCCTTGCTCCTACTTTCACCATGTGATGCCATGTGACACATCACATATTTTAATTGTGGTAAAATAAAAATAACTTAAAATCTACTATTTTAATTATTTTAAAATACACAGTCCAGTGGTATTAAGTACATTCATATTGTGCAACCATCACCACCATCTACAGAGTGCTTTTGGTCTTGTAAAATGGAGACTGTGTACTCATTAAACAACGTCCTGTTTCCCCTTCTACCCCAGCTTATGGCAATCACTATCCTACTGTGTCTGTGTGATTTTAACTGCTCTATATAAGTGGAATCATACAGTCTTGTATTAGTGGGATCATACAATAGTTGTCTTTTCTGTGACTGCCTTAATATCTGTGACTTAGAATAATATCCTCAAGGTTTATACATGATGTAGCATGTGACAGGATTTTTTGTTGTTGTTGTTTTGTCTAGCTCAATTATATTCCATTGTATGGGTTTATCTCATTCTACTTTTCCATTTATCCATAGATGGACACTTGGGTTGCTTCCACATGTAAACTATTTTCAATACTTATGCTGTGAACATGGGTGTACAAATGTGCTCTTTCAGGCCCTGCTTTCTGTTGTATTTCTTCCTCCAGGTCTTTGAGAAATCACCATAACTGTCTTCCAGAATGGTTGAACTAATGTGCACTCCAACGTGTCAAAGTGTTCTGTTTTCGTGACAACTTCACCAGCGTCTGTTGTTTTTTTGACCTTTTAGTAATATCCATTCACTGGTGTGAGATGGTACCTCATTGCGGTTTTGTTTTGCATTTCTTCAGTGATCGGTGTTGTTGAACACTTTTTCATATGCTTATTGGCTATGTGTAGGTCTTCTATGGAAAGTGTCTGCTTATGTCGTTTGCCACTTTTTATAAGGGTTGTTTGGTATTTGTTCATATGGTTTATTTTTTAAGTTTCTTATAGATTCTAGATGCTAGACCATTGTCAGATGGATAGATTGCAAAAATTTTCTTCCATTATGTAGGTTGTCTGTTTGTTCTGATCACAGTTTCTTTTCCTGTGCAGAAGATCTTTAGTTTAATTAGATCCCATTTGTCAATTTTTGCTTTTGTTACAATTGCTTTTGGTGAGTTCGTCATAAAATCTTTGCCCATGCCTATATCCTGAATGGTATTGCCTAGATTTTCTTCTTGGGTTTTTATGGTTTTGTGTTTTACATTTAAGTCTCTAATCCATCTTGAATTAATTTTTGTATATGGTATAAAAAAGGGGTCCAGTTTCAATTTTCTGCATATGGCTAGCCAGTCCTCCTAGCACCATTTATTTAAAAAGGGAATCCCTTTCCTATTGCTTGTTTTCATCAGGTTTCTCAAAAATCAGATGGTTTTAGGTGTGTGGTCTTATTTCTGAGTTCTCTATTATGTTCTATTGATATATGTGTCTGTTCTTGTGCAATACTGTTTTGGTTACTGTAGCCTGGTAGTATAGTTTGACATCAGGTACCATGATGCCTTCAGCTTTGTTCTTTTTGCTTAGGATTGTCTGGCTATTTGGGCTCTTTTTTGGTTCAATGTGAATTTTAAAATAGTCTTTTTTCTAATTCTGTGAAGAGTGTCCATGGTACATGGAATCTACAAATAACTTTGGGCAGTATGGCCATTTTGACAATATTGATTCTTTCTATCCATGAGCATGGCATGTTATTCCATTTGTTTGTGTCCTCTCTTATTTCTTTAAGCAGTGGTTTGTAGTTCTCCTGAAAATGTCTTTTATTTTCCTTGTTATCTGTATTCCTAGATATTTTGTTCTTTTTTTAGCAATTGTGAATGGGAGTTCATTCATGATTTGGCTCTCTTCTTGCCCATTGTTGGTATATAGAAAGGCTAGCCTTTTTTGCAAATTTGTTTTGTATCCTGAGACTTTGCTAAAGTTGCTTAGCTTAAGAAGTTTTGGGCTGAGACAATGGGATTTTCTAGATCTAGGATCATGTAATCCACAAACAAAGATAATTTGACTTCTTCTCATTCTATTTGAACACTATTTTATTCTCTTGTCTAGTTGCACTGGCCAGAATTTCAAGACAATATTCAATAGGAGTGGTGAGAGAGGGCATTCTTGTCTTGTGCTGGTTTTCAAGGGGAACGTTTCCAGCATTTGCCCACTCAATATGATATTGGCTGTGAGGTTGTCATATATGGCTCTTATTATGTTGAGGTATGTTCCTTCAATACCTAGTTCATTGGGAGTTTTAACACGAAGGGATGTTGAATATTATGGGAGGCCTTTTCTGTATCTATTGAGGTAATCATTTGTTTTTTGTCTTAGTTTTGTTTATGTGATGAATCATATTTATTGATTTGCCTACATTGAATCATTCTTGGATCCTGTAATAAGGCCAACTTGATAGTAGTGGATAAAATTTCTTAATGTGCTGCTGGATTTGATTTGCCAGTATTTTATCAAGAATTTTTGCACTGGTGTTTATCAAGGATATTGGCCTGACATTTTCTCTTTTTGTTGTACTCTGCCAGGTTTTGGTGTCAGAATGATGCTGGCCTCATAAAATTAGTTAAGGAGGAGTTCCCTCCTTTTCAGTTTTTTTATACAGTTTCAGTACAAATCATACTAGCTCTTCTTTGTACCTCTGATAGGATTTAGCCCAAAAAAGCCTTGGGCTTTTTTGATTGGTAGGGTATTTATTACTGCCTCAATTGCAGAACTTATTATTGATCTATTCAGGAATTGATTTTCTTCTTGGTTCAGTTTTGGGAGGGTGTATATGTCCAGGTATTTAACCATTTTTTCTAGACATTCTAGCTTATATACATGGAGGTGTTTATAGTATTGCCTGATGGTTCTTTGTTTTTTTGTGGTGTTAGTGGTGATATCCCTTTTATCATTTTTTATTGGGTCTATTTAATTCTCCTCTCTTTTTTCTTTATTAGTCTAGCTTTCAGTCTATCTATTTCACTAATTTTTACAAAAAAAAAAAACTAGCTTCTGGACTTGTTGGTTTTTCAAAGAGTTTTTCATGTCACTAGCTTTTTCAGACCCACTCTAATATTGGTTATTTCTTGTCTTCTGCTAGCTTTGGGGTTTACTTGCTCTTGGTTCTCTAATTCTTTTAGTTGTGATGTTGGGTTGTTAATTTGAGATCTTACTAGTTTTTTGATGTGGGCATTTAAGGCTATAAATTTTCCTTGTAAGCTTAATGTATTAGTCTGTTATCACACTGCTGATAAATATATACCCAGGACTGGGTGATTTATAAAGGAAAGAGGTTTAATTGACTCACAGTTCAGCATGGTTGAAGAGGCCTCATAATCATGGTGGAAGGTGAATAAGGAGCAAAGTCATGTCTTATATGGCAGTAAGCAAGAGAGCATGTGCAGAAGAACTGTCATTGATAAAACCATTAGACCTCATGATACTTATTCACTATCATGAGAACTGCATGGAAAACCTTGCCCCATGATTTAATTACCACCCACAGATTCCTTACCAGGACATGTGGTGATTATGGGAGCTACAGTTCAAGATGAGATTTGGTGGGGACTCTGTAAAACAGTATCACTTAACTTCAATAACATATAAAATCTTGGCTTTTTTAATAGCTTCACACTGTTTTTAGCTTTAATGTCACAAATTGCATTTTTATACATTTATTTGTCCAAACACATACACTAATAAGTATATTAATGCAGTAATCTCTTGAGTTATGTTTAAAAAAAGCAAGATGTGGAGTTAAAACCAAAATTATAATACTAGATATTAGACTAATAATTTTTAATGTAATTGTATCTTAAATCATGTAGAAAACAATTATTACAGCTTGCATCAGTTAGTTCTTACCCTGCTAATTCATATAAGAAAGGAGGATTAATTGGGTCACAGTTCCACATGGCTGAGGAAGCCTCAAAATCATGGCAGAAGTTGAAGGAAGACCAAAAGGATGTCTTACATGGTGACCAGCAAAAAGTGAATAAGAGCCAAACAAAAGGGAAATCCCTTATATTACCATCAGATCTCATGAGACTTATTCACCACTATGAGATTAGTATGGGGGAATCTGCCCCAATAATTCAATTGTCTCTCAACAGGTCCCTCCCACAGCACATGGGAATTATGAGAGCTAAAATTCAACATGAGATTTGAGTAGGGACATAGCTAAACTATACTATTCCATCCCTGGACCCCAAGTCCTCACATTTCAAAACCAATAATGCCTTCCCAACAGTCCCCCAAAATCTTAGCTCATTTCAGCATTAACTCAAAAGTCCACAGTCCAAACTCTTATCTGAGACAAGGCAAGTCCCTTTCACCTATGAGCCTGTAAAATTAAAAGCAAGTTACTTACTTCCTAGATACAATGGTGGCGCAGGCATTTAGTAAATGCACTCATTGCAAATGAGAAAAATTGGCTAAAAGAAAGGGGCTATAGCTTCCACGTAAGTCTAAAATCTAATAGGGCAGCCATTAAACCCCACATTTTCCTTCCACACTGCCCTAAAGAGGTTCTCTGTGCAGTCCCCATTGCTGCAGCTAACTTCTACTTGGACAACCAGGAATTCAAGACCAACCAGGCATATCCGCATATCCTCTGAAATCTAGGCAGAGGTTCCCAAACCTCAATTTTTGACTTCTGAGCACCTTCAGGCTCAACACCACATGGAAGCTGCCAAGGCTTGGGGCTTCAACCTTCTGAAGCCACTGCCTGAAGTGTATCTTGGCCCCTTTTTGTCATGGCTAGAGTGGCTGGGACACAGGGCGGCACAGAGCAGGGAGGCCTTGGGCCTGGCCCACAAAACCATTTTTCTCTCCTAGGCCTACGATGGGAGGGGCCGCTGCAAAGGTCTTTGACAAACCCTGGAAACATTTACTCCATTGTCTTGGTGATTAACACTTGGCTCCTAATTACTTATGCAAATTTATGCAGCTGGCTTGAATTTTTCTTCAAAAAATGTGAGGTTTTTTCCTATTGCATCATTAGGCTGAAAATTTTCAAACCTATATGCTCTGCTTCCTCTTGAATGTTTTGCTGCTAAGAAAGTTCTTCCCCGAGATACCCTAAATCATCTATCTCAAGTTCAAAGTTCCACATACTTCTAGGGCAGGGGCAACATGCTGCCAGTCTCTTTTCTAAAGCACAGCAAGAGTGAATTTTACTCCAGTTCCAACAAGTTTCTTATCTCCATCTGAGACCATGTCAGCCTGGACTTTATTTTTATATCACTATCAACATTTTAGTCAAAGCCATTTAACAAGTTTCTAGGAAGTTCCAAACTCTCCCATATTTTCCTATCTTCTTCTGAGCCTTTCAAACTGTTCCAGTCTGCCTATTACACAGTTCCAAATTCGCTTCCACATTTTTGGTTATCTCTACAGCAGCATCCTACTCTCAGTACCAATTTACTGTGTTAGTCCATTCTCATGCTGCTAATAAAGGCATATACAGACTGGGTAATTTCTAAAAGAAAGAAGTTTAATGGACTCACAGTTCTACATGGGTGGGGAGGCCTCACAATCATAGTGAAAGAAGAAGGGAAAGTAAAGGGAGGTTTTACATAGTGGCCAAGAGAAACAGAATGAGAACCAAGTGAAAGGGGAAACCCCATATAACCATCATATCTCATGACAGTTATTCACTACCATAAAAACAGTATGGGGAAACTGTCCCCATGCAATGCAAGATGAGATTTGTGTGGGGACACAGCCAAATCATATCACTTAACTTCAATAACATACAAAATATTACTTTTTTTTACATCTCAATTCCCACCTCTTTTAGTTTTAGTGTCACAAAACTACATTTTTATACATTTTTTTGGTCAAAACACATATACTAATAAGTATTTTAATGCATTAGTCTGAGTTATGTAAAAAACAAAATGTGGAGGTAGAAACCAAAATCATAATAGTGGATATGACACAAATAATGTTTAATGTAATTGTCTCTTAAATCATGTAGAAAACAAAAATTGAAATTACATATTGTTGTTAGAATAATAGTAGATTTTATAATTGGTCATGTACTTACCCTTGATGCGTTCTTTATTGCTTTTTAGAGCTTTGGTTTATTATCTAGTAGCCTCCATTTTAACCTACATGACCTTCTTTAGCATTTATTATGGGTGAGATCTAATGGTATCAAAGTGCTTCAACTTTTATTTATCTAGGACTGTCTTAATTTCTCATTCACATTTTAAGGACAGTTTTGCCAGGAGAGATTTTTTTTTCTAACATTTGATCTTTTTTTCTGCCTATTCTGGGTTGACAGTGGTTTTGTTTTTGTTTTTGTTTTTGCAGTTTACATACATCAGCCCACTGTCTTGGACTACAAAAGTTTCTGATGAGAAATTTGTTAATAATTTTAATTGAAAATCTCTTGTCCATGACCAATCAAAAGTAGCAAGTTTTCTCTTGCTACTTTTAAGTTTTCCCTTTCTACTTTGCCTTCGGCTTTGGACAATTTTATTACAGCGTGTCTTTCTGCATGTCTCTCAGTTCAATAAAACTTGAAGTTTATTAAATCCCTTGAATGTTTATATTCATGTCATTCATCAAATATGGAAATTTTTCAGGTATTGTTACTTGCAACTGGTTTTCTTCCCTGTTTTTTTCCCTCTATTTTATTACTCTGACAAATGCTCATTTGTTCAGCTCCATAGGGTACCTTAGGTTCCTAAGACTCTGATTTCCATTGCCCTCTCTTCAAGTTTGCTAATGCTTTCTTATGCCTGTGGTGACCTCGGGAATCAGATTCTTCCCCTTCCCCCAGGGTTTTCCATTTTTCAGTTTTGTTATTCGCATGTTTTCCATTGTTGTAGATAGCTTCTGTGCTGAGTATCGGCCTCAAGTGTAAACTTAAGGTCTTCTCAAGTCTTTTCTGAGCCTGTATCTTTGTCTGGGATTTGTGGTGACTTTCTAATTTCCATCTATATTTAGTTGCTTTTGAATGGTTTAGTCTCTCATGTCCGATTTCCAAAAGATAAAATGAAAAAAAAAAGTGAAGGGAGTGAAATTGAAGGCTCTTTTAATTCCCCTGGACATCACTACAACCAGTGACAGAGTGGCATGCAACAATGATGTCAGCTTCTTCTTTTTCTGTGATTAGAAATAGCAGTCAACAATCAGAGCACAGATACTTGATATTTGGAAGGCAGGATCCTTTTTGTCCACCTGGATCTTGCAGACTGTGAAGAAGCTGCTCCAGAAATATGTGCATGGGGCTAAGGAGTCAGGGATGGGTAGTTGCTACTGTGCTAAATCACGAAATTGATCGACATTAATCATGATTTATACTTCAAGCCTTCCCATGGAAGTTTCAAGCCTACAGTAGATTACAGATTTTCAAAATACTTACATCAGATTGCCAGTACAGTTGTTGTCTAAGTAAGGGACAGATTTCTGGTGCTTCTTACTTTGCCATCTTTCCAGACCTTCTCTCCCATGCCAGACTGTTGCCTTTTCAGGAAATAGACCATGAGTCATCTAGGAGAAGATATATGTCTGGCAGAGAGCCAAGCCAGAATCTCACAGACACGGAAAATGGAAAGTTTATTGCTTCCCTTTCCTTGCAAAATATATATCTTCAAAATTATTATTTTAATATCACTGAAGGGAAATGAGCCCCTAAGAGGACAAATAAATATGTAGATTTATTAAATGGTGGTCAAAAAGCTTTATAATGCATTTCATTAACTCTTGTGGAAGTATGGAACACTGCTTCTTTGGAAATTCCTTTTTTTAGATTCAACATAAATACTATATCGAGAGTTTCCATAACAGTAAACTATAGACCCTTATGACAAGGCTAAATCAATAAGAGAAATACCCAAAACACATGGTGAATAAGGACAATAAAAAATAATAATATTGACTGAAGAGTGAAAATAGGGTAATCAAGTGATAAAAATGTATGGAATGAGATTATTATAGTCCAAATTATGAAACATCTAAGCATGCTTGCATTTCATGCCTTGTGTGTGTGTGAGAGAGAGAGAGATTGCACTTTTACTGCCTATAATTTCTGTCCATGCATCTTCCTTGCTCCCTAATATGGAATTCCTACATATCCTTCCAAACTTGACTCAATTATCAGTTTTTCTATCAAGTCTGTCAAGAGCTTCCTGATCCGATATCTGACTGACCACCTCTAGCATTCATCATTATCTCTCTCATCTTCATCTAGAACTTTATACGTAATCTCACTGGATTTATGAACAGGCTGACTTTCAGTACTGATAAATTGCATAGCTGCTTGTCCTCCTTAAAACATAATGGATGTATTACTTTAGTGCAGATGTATAATTTATCTTTGAATTCTTAGCACCTCACAGATACATTCAATAATTCATTCATCAGTTGTATTTCATTTTATTTTTGCTGATTTTCATTTGTCACTTATAATTAATCTGGTGTTTACTGAATTTCTACTAGGAAGCAAACTGATTGCTACGTATCTAATGTCAAAAATAAAATCAAGTTACTGTCTGGCACACAATGGTGAGAACAGTGATACAGAAAGCTGAAATAATTTAAAATACAGTGTGAGTGGCAACATAGATGTAAGTGTACAAGGTGAAGTAAGGAAAGACACATAATTTAAGCTGATTTATTTTTATTTATCAAGAGACGCCATATACATTTTGGATTCTGTGTTTTGAGATTTGGTATAAGAATACTCATTGTCATAGAGTAAAACAGGCCAGATTGTTAACATTCAAGGAATTCTATTTTTTGTTTGTTTGTTTGTTTTGTTTTGTGTGTGTGTGTGTGTGTGTGTGTGAGCACTGTAGAATTTTTACAAAAAAAATAAAAAATATAAAATGCACATACTAAAAAGTAAATTATGGAATTTTTGTTCAGTAATTTATTTCTTCACTCTTTGTTACCCTTGTAAAATATCTGCATATTTCCCTTATGAGCTCTACTGATCACTTTAAGAAGTGCTTAATTTATGTATTAATATATGCATAACACCTAGGGGGTATTTAGTAGTCTATTGTTGACGATAATCTTGCCTACATCTGAAAAATCCATGTGAAAACTGAACTAAGCTGACAGCATCCTGTGAGCATTGCTGCATTTTGTTTTTTACTGAGTGGAGCCAAACCAATGGTACTGTGCCTACAAGCACTGCTTTTTTCCCTTGTACACTGTTCAGAACGAACTTTGCTGATATTTTCAATTTTAAGAAGTTTTGAGCAAGCACTAGGTTTTCTGAAATGCCCTGTGAGTTTTAATTCAGGCAAGAAGAAAGTTTCAAATTCAATTTGTTTTCAAACAAGAAATTTTTAAATCAATCTATTCATTTAGAAATATCTATTGAACATCTCTACTATATGCTGAACATTTGAATAACTACCATAGAATACCAAATAATTTAAACCCAACTTTAATGATTTCATACGAAAGCAAACAAAATTCTTATACAATATTTATATTTCTTTGACTTTGGAACAAACATTATAATCTAATCCATGATTGCTTGCTTTTGATAATGAACTTGAATGTTATTTTTATACGATAATTGTTTTTTGTTTATGTTAAAATTAACAATAAAGACGTCTCTCAATAAGCATACATCTATCTAAAAATAAAAATGCAATCTTATTTGTGAAATATGGATTTTTTTGTACAATACAATTATCTAACTTGTAAAGAAGTGAAACACTAAGGTTATTTTTTAAAGTAAATAATAAATTTATAAATTTTGAAATATCTCAACTTTTTTTTCTAAAATATAGATAAAATTTTATTTTACTTACGTATTCTTAATGAAAAAATACAAAATAGGCTACACCTCACATGTAACTTTTTCACCAGGTACATTTCCTACGTTCTCCAAAAACACTTCCAAATATAGAGAAGATCAAAGCATAGATATGTTCTAATTTAATAATAAACTATTTCTATTTATTTAAAATTAATATTTATTTGCAAAGAAAAAGTCTGTACAGATCTATGTCCGGAAAAACTGATAAAAATATTAACATGAGCAAGATACAGAACATCTTTTTATGGGCATGTAATCTAGTAGACAATGCAGAGCATGTTCATGATATTAGTCTGTTCTCACACTGATGTAAAGAACTACTTGAGACTGGTTAATTTATAAAAAAGAGGTTTAATTGAATCACAGTTCCACATGACTGAGAGAGTCTCAGGAAACTTACAATCATGGTGGATGGTGAAGGGGAAGCAAGGCACATCTTACAAGGCAGCAGGAGATGGGGAGAACTACCACACACTTTTAAACCATCAGATTTCATGAAAACTCACTCACTATCATGAAAACAGCATGGAGGAAACTGCTGCTATGAACCAATTATGTCCTGCCAGGTGCCTCTCTTGACACATAAGGATTACAATTCGAGATGAGATTGGGTGGGAACATAGAACCAAGCCATATCATTCTGCCAGTGGCCCCTCCCAAATCTCTTGTTATTCTCACATTTCAAAACCCAATTATGCCTTTCCAACTGTCCCACAAAAACATTACTCATTTCAGCATTAACCCAAAAGTCCAAGTCCAAAGTCTCATCTGAGACAAGGCAAGTCCATTCCACCTATGAGCATGTACAACAAAAAGCAAAGTAGTTACTGCCAAGATATAATGGGGTTACAGGCATTGGGTAAATGTTCCCATTCCAAATGGGAGAAATTGGCCAAAACAAAGGAGCTACAGACTCCATGCAAGTCCAAAACAAAACAGGGCAGTCATTAAATCTTAAAAATAATCTCTTTTGACTACATGTCTCACATACAAGGGATGGGCTCCCAAGGTCATGGGCAGGTCTACACTTGTGACTCTGCAGGGTACAGCCCCTGTGGCTGCTTTCATGGACTAGCATTAAGAGTACTTGTGCTTTTCCAAGTGCACAGGGCAAGCTGTTGGTGGATCCACCATTCTAGAGTCTGGAAGATGGTGACCCTCTTCTCATAGCGCCACCAGGCAGTGCCACAGTGGAGACTCTGTGTGGGGGCTTCTACCCACATTTCCCCACTGCATTGCCCTAGCAGAGATTCTTCATGAGGGCTTCGGCCCTGTAGCAAACTTCTGCCTGAGCATCCAGGCATTTCCATATATACTCTGAAACCTAGGCAGAGAGTCAGCCAAACTCTTGTCTTCTAGGCATCCACAAACCCAAAACTACCTTGAAGCCACCACTTCTTGGGGCTTGCACCCTCTGAAGCCATGGCCAGAGCTGTACCTTGGCCCCTTTTGCCATGTCTGGAGCTAGAGCAACTGGGATTCGGGGCACCATGTTCTGAGGCTGCACAGAGCAGTAGGGTACTGGGAATGGTCCATGAAACAATGTTTTCCTTCTGGGCCTCCAGTCTCGTGATTAGAGGGGCTCCCGTGAAGATCTCTGTAAAGCCCTGGAGAAATTTTGCTTACTATCTTGGCTATTAATTTGTGGCTCCTCTTCATTTATGGAAATTTCTGTAGGAGGCTTGAATTTCTCTCCAGAAAATGGGTTTTTCATTTCTACCACATGGCAAGCTGAACATTTTACAAGCTTTTATGCCCTGCTTCCCTTTAAACATAAGTTCCTATGTCAGACCATCTCTTTGTAAAAGCATGTAACTGTATTCTTTTGGTAACAGCCAGGTCAATTATTGAATGCTTTGCTGATTAAAAATTTCTTCTGCTTGATACTCTAAATCATCTCTCTCAATTTCAAAGTTTCACAGATCTCTAGGGTATGGCAGAAAAGCTGTTAGTCTCTGTGCTAAAGCCTAGCAAGAGTGACCTTTACTCCAGTTTCCAATCAGTTTCTCATCTCTATACCACCTCAGCCTGGACTTCATTGTCCGTATTATTATCAGCATTTTGGACAGAACCATTCAACAAGCCTCTAGGAAGTTCCAAACTTTCCCACGTCTTTCTGTCTTCTTCTGAGCTATTTAAACTTTTCCAACCTCTGCCTATTACCCAGGTCCAAAGTTGCTTCCACATTTTCAGGTGTCTTTATAGTAGCACCTCATTCTTGGTACCAATTTTCCAAATTAGTTCATTCTCATGCTGCTATAAAGAATTACCTGAGACTGAGTAATTTGTAAAGAAAAGAGGTTGAATTCACTCACAGTTCTGCATGCCTGGGAAGGTCACAGAAAACTTACAGTCATAGTGGAAGGCAAGGGGAAAGCAAGGCATATTTTATATGGCAGCAGGAGAGAGAGGAGTGGGGACCACTTTACACTTTTAAACTATCACATCTTGTGAGAACTCACTCACTACCACAAAAACAGCCTGGGGGAAATCATCCCCATGATCCAATCACCTCCCAGTCAGTCCCATCATTAACACATGGAGATTATAATTCAGGATGAGATTTTGATAGGAACAAAATTTCAAACTATATCATTCACAAAGAGCAAACAATGCAAACAATATTTGCCAGTGTAATACATCATTATGGAATTCAGATGCTGGTGGGAGAAGAGCAGTTATTTTCTGTTGGACATGAAATTATATAATAGAAAATCTCTATCAACTAACTTCATAAAACGAAATAGCCTCATTAACTAAAGCTCTCTATTTTCTCTAAAAACAGCATACTCATTAATGTCCTTAATATGCTGAAAACTACTAACTAGCTCACGCTTTAATATGGCCTTGCTCATTTGCTTGCAGCAGTTGCACAGACTGCTTGCCAGGTGTTAATCATGTGTCCCTAAACCTGTTTTTGCCAGCAGTATTTGTTAATGTAATTACATAATTTAATATTAAAATATTACTAAATATGTATCTATGTAAGTATAGCTGAAAACTATAAAGTTTTAGTGAAATGACCTAAAATAGTACTTTCAATTTAGAAATGAAAGTCTTAATTTTTTTTAAATCTCTATTTGCTTCACAAACATCTTTATATTCTTGCTCCATGTTAAATAAAATAATATTAAAATAGTTGCATTTTGGGTATGGCGAATAAATTCAAGATTTCTAAATAAATATTAATTTATACATCTTAAGTGAAAATGAAATATTAAAGATTTCTGTCAGGGTGTACTGTACTAATTAATATTACTTTCATATGATTTTGATAATTTTGAACAATAGCTAGGGTAGATGTCATCATATTTCTACAGATAAAAAATTAAGATCCCTGTAAGCTGTTATTTCCCAAAGACTGCTCAGTGAGAAAGTGACTGAGATGGAACTTTAAACCAAATTATTTAAAGTTAAATCTGTTTGTCTTCTTTTCTTTTTTTTCAATGAGATGGAATCTTGCTGTGTCACCCAGGTTGAAGTGCAATGGTTCAATCCTAGCTCAGTTTAGCCTCAAGCTAATGGGATCAAGCAATCCTCCCACCCGAGCCTCCCAAGAAGCTGTATTCTCTACCTGTTTTTAAGTGGAATATTTTTGGAGAAGGAATCCATTTGTTATCATTGAGCAAACTGGTTTGGTAAATGTGAAATATATGGATATAAAAAAGAATAAGAGGTAAAATACCATTACTCTAGTTAGTGGGCCAAATATTATCTCTCTCAAAATTTTTGTCCACACAGAAGCTCAGACCATACATTTATTTGGAATAAAGAACCTTGAAAATGTAATTAAGAAGAAACCCCAAGATGAGATCATCCTGGATTAAAGTAGATTTTAAATCTGATCATAAGTGTCCTTATAAAAAAAAACATAAAAACAAAATGACGCACAGAAACGTTGGAGCTAGCTAAGTGAATACAGATGTGGAAATTGAACCATTGCATCCATATGCCGAGGAACTCAAGAGTCACCAGAAGCTGGGAGAGAGGCAAGCAATAAATTCTCCATGAGCGCCTCCAGAAAGCAGCAACCCTACTAAACCTTGATTTCAGTTTTCTGGGCTCCAAACTATAAAAAACTAAGTTTTTTGTTGTAAGCCACCTAGTGTGTAGTAATTTGCTTTGGCAGCTATAAGAAACTAATGTTAATATAACAACTAAGGCACATAATTGAGAAGTCACTGGTATATTTTGCTAGTATTAGCCCATTTCAGGTATCTAATATCAGACGTTGAAAAACTTTTGTATTACAAACGAATTGTTCATTCCATTTTTTAAGAAATGGATAATATTTAATATCTATTCTATTCGACTATTTCAGTTCCAGAAAATGCATTTTTACTCTTTAAATTAGATTTAAATAATCAGAAAAAAAACCTCAATAAGTAAATACTTGCAAGTAAATTTCTCCAGTAAAAAAGACCCCCCTGTAAAAGTAGTTTAAATTGCTCAAGTTTTAAATATAAAGATCCATGCATTTAAGTTGATTCCAAATGGCCTGGCTTACAGTTTTTTTTACTTGCATTTAGTTGTGAAATGGTGAATTACATATGGCCAGAAGTGAAACACAGATGTTTCTTTGCCAGCTTGAACCATAAAATAAAAAAATCAAAAGGAGTTTAGTGACCTGGTGAGAAATAAAAAGACTTGGTACATTAAAAATTATGTTTAGATTTATTGAATGATAAATATTGAATGGAAGCTTATCACCTATAAAACTAGTTCCTCAAAATGTTCGGGTCACCAGCAGCCAGTCTGATAAATGACATATGTAAGATTCATTCACTGCCTTAAAAAGCACTTTTCTATGTTTATTAGCTATATTGAAAATCTGTTTTGCCTGGTCATTGACTGATGCTTTAGATGAGTGGTTCTCAACTTTGGTTACACATTGGAATTGCCTAGATGATTTTTAAAATGCTAAGTCTCACTTCTGAAGATTTTTATTTAATCAATACTGGGTAAGACCTGTGGATGAGAATGTTTTAATATTGCTCATTGATATTTATATCACATAATCAATAAACTAGATGTCAGCATCCTATGGTTACCCTTTCAACACAATGCTAGAAACATTGAGTGTTCACATTTTGTTTGCTAGTCTTAGCAACTTTATTTAATTTTGAGCACATAGAGAATTTTTCCCCCTAATATCAATTTTTTTTTCTGGGAAAAAGTATGGACCACTTTACAATTAAGAGAATAAGTATATTCATAGGCCTCAAAGGTACTAACTCTATTCTTTTCTAAATGCATGAGATGGAATACAACATTGGGAAATATTCCTTGGATACAGAATAGCATTGTTTCTCAAAGTATGATCCAAGTACTGCCTGCATTAATAATTCTTTATGAATAAATAAAGGAACAAATAAATACATAAAATTCCTGAACATTTCTCCAGAATTATGGAATCAGGAATTTTGAATTTACGACCTAAAAATGTGTATTTTTAAGAAGCTTCCCAGGTGATTCCAGTGTATACTAAAGTTTAAATAGATGGTTATAAGAACTCCATCTTAGCTAAGCATTCAAATTGTTCTCTTCTAAATTGAATTTTTAATATTTTGTTATATGAATGAAAGAAATACAGTCTTACGAATCTGAGAAGAAAAAACATACTAGAGAAAATAGCTCAATCAGTTTATATTATAAATTAGTTTCCTCTGAGAAAATGTAGTGTAAAACACTTAGACGAAGCAGGGTCATGGCCTTCGTTATCTGCATTAATATGGATTTTGGGAAAATGTTTAAATGTACCTAGAGATTGTTGTTAGAACTCTTGACATTTCTATGAGGTAAGTCTTTTCCTAAAAATTTCTGTGTGTAGATAATTTTTATATATGGAATCATTTTCTTTTTTCCAATGACTTATAAACTTATAACTTCAAAAAAATCAGAATGTTAAAAAAATGTTAAAAGTGGAGGCATCTTCAGAGACAGTATGGCTCAAATGAGAGAGAAAAATGACACATACAAAATTAAACTCCAAATTAGATCCTTTCTAGTATTTTTCTACATTGATAATTTATTCTTCTCCTTTCCTACCTCCTAAAATCAACCTCCAAATTATTTTTGATCTAATTATTAAATAGCTTGTTTCAGACAGTTCTGGTCAAAGTCACCATTGCCTCTCACCTGGACTACTCAAGGTCTTCAATTTGCCATAGAATCTCCCTCTGATTCATTCTGCAGATGGTAGACCAGTTATATTTTCTAAAATACAAATGCCATTACTTATTCTTTAGCTTGAATTATTTCAATGGTTTTCTATGATCTTAAACCACAAATCCTTCATGTATATATTACAAGCTCTCTATAATATGGCTCCTACCCTCATTTTCCTTGTTAAAGATGTCATTTTCAGTGTGGACCTACAGAAAATATTAAAATTTGTGTAGAGAATTATTCTTTATCACAAAAACCATGGAAATGTGGGCAATATTGCCATTTTTAGGTAGTAACTAGAATGTTTGGCATCCTTCATGGCATAGAAAGTGCCACATAATGAAAAATTCCTCATAGTTCTTATATTTCTCACTAAATATCATGTAGATTTAAAAAAACCTGTTTATATGAGCTTATGATATAAATCAGTTTTGTACATGAAAAGCAATTATTCTGGGCATGCTGTTGGGATTTGGCAATTTTTCCAGGTAGGGAACTATGGTATAAATCAGTAAAAGATTTGCTAAAGTAAAGGATAAACAAGTGTACTAAGCATTGTTTACCATTTTGGAAAGTGACAGTCATTGCAAGAAGCCATAGAAACTCATGAAGTTAATTGTCATTCAGGTTAGGGCACTATTCTCACATGGCATACTGGGTAGGAAGACTGATTTTTATGATTAACTCCAACACCTGGGCACAGTTGGGGGAAAAATTTAGGCTAAAATTCAGTGAGCATGTATGCACTCACCAATAATTTAGTCCCAGTAAAATATATACTAGATGTATGACAATGTCTAGATGCCCAAAATATTGATCGGTAATCCACATATTACCCTGGAATTGAAATTCTCCATGATAAAAACTCAAATCTAGGATTCAGAACCACAGGTAATATTAACATTATATAAAATTATCAGGCTGGGTGTGGTAGCTCACGCCTGTAATTCCAGCTCTTTGGGAGGCTGAGGTGGGTGAATCACCTGAGGTCAGGAGTTCGAGACTAGCCTGGCCAACATGGTGAAACCCCATCTCTACTAAAACTACAAAAATTAGCTGGTTACTGAGTGGCATGTGCCTGTAATCCTAGCTACTTGGAAGGTTGAGGTAGGAGAGTCACCTGAACCTGGGAAATGGAGGTTGCTGTGAGCCGAGATCATGCCACTGCACTCCAGCCTGTGTGACAGTGATACTGTCTCAAAAAACAAAAACAAAACAAAGCAAAATTATCAGAGACAACTTCATGAAGAAATTGACTTGAGTTGGCACTAGATTTTCTAGGATTTGGCTGGCACAGTAGTTGGCAAAAACAAAAGTAGAAAGGAGGAAGAAAGGGACAAAAAATAACAAAAATACATCTTGAAAGTAAGTATTGAGCAAAGTTTAAATTCCCTTTTGTAATATGGAATCATGAAAATATATTCCCACCCAGAAAAGTGTCAACAACTAAAGAAATATTTTAAGTATAATCTTTGTCTTCTAATGGAAGATTCTTTTCCACAGTGTTCGGAGTAGCCACGTGGTATAATTCCAGTGATTTGTATTTACATTGTATTTTGTGTTGATTTTTGAAGTTGTATAAAATAGAAGCCCTTTGTAGATTATTAACTCTAAGGGAGTTATGCTTCTCGGAAGAATAATTCTGTTTCAACTTTTAATGAAAAACTTTCTGTCATCTATTCATTTCACATACATTTTGTCAAAGGCATATTTAATCATTTATTTCAAGGCTTGATCATTTAAAACTTTAAAATTGATTGAAAGTAGAGGTCAGAGTAGAGGGAAGATATATCTTTATCTGTAGAATGCTAATATATTTTATTGAATACATGAAGAATTGCACATATTTTGAGTTGCATTTAAAGAGGAGGATAATGTAGTGTTCCTTTGCTTAAATATGCTGCAAATTCAGTACATTTACTGAATGTATTTATATTAATTCACTAGGAACAAACATGTTCATCTCTTTTGGTTGTGGTTGGTGGTATGGAAAAGGGGGTTAAAAATTGCCAAGCAGTTCAGTAAAGGTAGAATGGGTCCTGGTTATAGCAGTCCTGAGCCATGTCTACCTGTTTTTCTGATTAGAGGTATTACATGCAAGAGTATGTCTATCCCTTTCCTAGTGCTTCTCAGAGCCGTTTAGGAGTCTGTATTGCAGAAGCAAATCCATTTCTCTAGACCCCTGAGAGCAGCCTCCACAGTTTAGATTTCCTATAAAATATGGAGTTTGTTGGAAATAAAGTTTATTGATAAGTTCTACTTACTCTTAATTTCTACGTAGAGAGTAAGCTCTGAATTGCGTTTACGGCATAAAAATTGCACTAAAGTTCTTATTAAATAAAACTTAACAATTATGCTTTACTTCTGTTTTTCAATTGGCTGTAAATCACTGATGGTAGTCTTCTAAGTTCATATCAAGTTTATAGATTTAGGCAACATTATGAATTCGACTTATAATAGTGGACTCCTATCATCTGTTTTTGTCAGTCCCGGGGAAACAAATTATGCTAATTATATTTCTAAATGAAAGTTTCATGTGCTATTTTATTCTTTCTTGAGTTATACAATTAAGATGTGCTTTTTCCCTTTCCAAGTCATAACATCATTTTATTTTGTCCAGAAGTTGGTCTGCCAGCCTTATACCCTTTATACCTTCCTCTTTTCTCCCAGCTTCCGCTATGTCCTATTTATGTTGTGTAATAAAACATAGTGAAAAACAACACAGGTTTTTCCCAATCCAAAGTAACACATAGATTGATTGCTAGCTATACGGCCTTTATAAAATATTTTAGTACCTTAGTTTTCTCATTCATAAAATGAGAATTGAAATATTATTGAATTTGTCTATATGTTACAATGATTCAAGAAGATAATGCATATATGAAGTTTAACACGGTACCTGGTAAGTAAGATAGACACAAGAGATAGTTGTTGTTATTATTGTTAATGATGATGTTATGAATTTCACATCATTTCAATAAATCTAGTCAGTCTTAAATTTTTCAACTGAAAATTTTTTCACAAACTGTAATTACATGCATTTATATAGACTCTAGTAATTCAAATAAACACAACTTTTAGCCTGTGCCTTCATTTCTTAGTATTTTTTGATGGTAATGGCAAAGTATATTTTATTAAATAGACACATTTTGCTATGCTTGTTTTTATGTAAAACATACGGATGAGTGGCAAGCTATACGTTACAAGAGCTCACAGAATTACATCAATGAGGATATTTATTCAAAATTGTGTCTAATGATTTACAGCTGTAATATTGTTGCATGTTAAAATATCAGGCGGTGGCAGTAAGACAAGAATAGATTATTTATGCCAGAAATTCTTACCTGTTAGATTTTAAGAACTCATTTCAAAGGAAAAGTAAGCACAATGAATCCCTACCTAATAATAATTTCACTTTTTGAACTTTTAATATAAAAAGTGGTTTAAAAAGTACTATACATTTATTAATAATTTTAATATAATTTCTTATTTATTTCATGACATAGCAGTATTTAAACAGTTATGGTAAGTATATGTTTGGTCATGCATGTATTCAGGCAGGCTTAAGGAACATTTCACAAGCCAAATCTTGCAATGGTTATAGACTCTCAATAGTTATAGACTGCTGACTTTGTCACCAGGAATATTCTGTCCGAAGCATCAGTAGCTGCCCTTTACTTATTTACATTATCATAGTCTTTTTTCGAAAACTGAACTCCCCTCTAACCAGGGTAACTTAAGCAGAAACAAAAATGAATAAATTTAAAAATTAAGTAATAAGGAACATAAAATTTTGCTTCATATTCAAATAACTGCTTTAGGAAACAGAAAAACACTTTTTTAAAAATCATTTTGGATTAAAAAAAACTCTGTTCCAATACAATGCTTAAACTTTTACTCCTTAAACCAAAGAGGAGTCAGCAAAAAATGTCAATGATTTGCATTAAAAGTCATGAATAAATATAAATATGTTCTCTATTTATTCAAAAGAAAGAGGGACAGACTTTTTAGTAGTCCATATTTGTTTATGTATTTACTTAAGACAGGGTCTCACTCTGTCCCTCAGGTTGGAGTGGAATGTCACAACCATGGCTGACTGCAAACTCAAACTCTAGGGCTCAAACAGTCCTCCTGTGTCACCTCCTGAATAGTTGGAACCAAAGATGCATGCCACCATGACAATCAGCAAAATAATTCTATAAATACTCTTGGGCCAAGTGTAAGACTCTCATCTTACAATTATTTATATTTGAATACGACTCATAAACGTTTCACATATCAGTTACTTCTAGACATTCTTCTGACTGGAGATATTTATTCAGACTTACACAATTAAGACATAAATTATTGTCTAAATTATCCTCTTTCTAATAGATATTTGGTATGCAACACATTTTTAATATGTTATCTTTTAAACTATGCATAGACTATATTGAGTCTACTTTTAACTCTACATAGAACAAATGCTGGGCATAAATAAAACCTCTCTAGATTTCAAAATATAAAAATCCTACAGATTAAGCAGAGAAATAAATCAAATTTTAATCACATAGCTTAAATAAATAAATCAAAATATAATAGCATCACAAATATGGTCATTTATATTTGTTCATTAAGTATCATCCAGGTATTGGTATGCATACCTGGATACCAAGATAGGTGGATGCTCAAGTCCCTTATATAAAATGCTGTAGTATTTCCATATAACCTATGCACACTCTCCCATTTACTTTAAATTATTTCTAGATTTCTTATAATAGTAAATACAATGTAAATGCTACATAAAGAGTTGCTACACTGTATTATTTTTATTTATATTTGTATTATTGCATTGTATTGCATTTGCATTATTATTATTTAGTTTAATTTGTTTTTAAATTCAGTTTTTGTGGGCACATCTAGATGTATATATTTATAGACTACATGACATATTGGTACAGGCATGCAATGCATAAGAATCACATCACGGAAAATGGGGTTTCCATCTCCTGAAGCATTTATCCTTTGCATTACAAACAATCCAATTATGCTCATTTAATTATTTTTAAATGTACAATTGAATTATTATTGATTATACCCATCCTGCTGTGCTGTCAAATACTAGGTCTTATTCATTATTTCTAACTGTATTGTTCCTACCCATTAACCATCTCCAACTTCCTCCCCAGCCCCTAACTACCCTTCTCAGCCTCTGGTAACCATCCATCTACTCTCTATGTCAAGAGTTCAATAGTTTTGATTTTTAGATCCTACAAGTAAGTGAGAACATGCAATGTTTTTCTGTGCCTGGCTTGTTTTACTTAACATAATGACCTCCAGTTCCATCTATGTTGTTACAAATGACAGGATCTCATTCTTTTTTATGGCTGAATAGTACTCCATTGTATGTATAGGTACCACATTTTCTTAATCTATTCATCTGTTGACGGACACATAGACTGCTTCCAAATCTTGGCTATTGTGAACATTGCTGCAAAAACATAAGCATGTAGTTATCTCTTAGACATACTGACTTCCTTTTTTAGGTGTATATCCCAGCAGTGGGACCATATGGTAGCTCTGTTTTTAGTTTTTTGAGAATCCTCCAATCTTTTCTACACGGTGGTTGTAACAAGTTTACATTCCCACCAACACTGTATAAGAATTCCTTGTTCTCCACACCCTTACCAGCATTTGTTACTGCCTATGTTTTGATAAAAGCCATTTTAGCTGGGATGAGATATCTCACTGTAGCTTTGACTTCCACTTACATCTCTCTCCGATGACCAATGATGATGAACGTCTTTTCATATGCATGTTTACCATTTGTATGTTTTCCTTTGAGAAATGTCTATTTAGATTTTTTGCCCATTTTGAATCAGATTATTAGTTTTTTAAATCAAGATATGTTTGAACTACTTACATATTCTGGTTTTTAATCCCTTGTCTTGTTTGTAACTATTTTCTCCCATTCTATGGGTTATATCTTCATTTGATTGATTGTGTCCTTTGCCGCGCAGCTTTTTCCTTAATGTGATCCAATTTGTCCATTTTTGCTTACGTTGACTGTGCTTGTGGGGCATTTGAGAAATTTCTGCTCAGACCAATGTCCTGGAGGGTTTCTCCAATGTTTTCTTATAATAATTTCATAGTTTGAGGACTTAGATTTAAATCTTTAATCAATTTTGATTTTATTTTTGTGTATGCTGAGAGATAGGGGTATGGTTTCATTCTTTGGGATATAGATATTCAGTTTTCCCAGCACTATTTATTGAGGTGACTGTCTTTTCTCCAGTGTACGTTCTTGCAACCATTGTCAAAACTGAGTTCTCTCACTTTTCACTGGATTTGTTTCTGAGTTTCTTATTCTGTTCCACAGGCCTATGTGTCTGTTTCTGTGCCAGTACAATGCTGTTTTGGTTACAGTAGCTCTGTTCAATAATTGAAGTCAGGTAATGTGATTCTTCCAGGTTTGTTCTTTTTGATCATGATAGTTTTGAGCCTTTTGTCATTTCATGTAATTTTTTTTTCCTGTTTCTGTGAGGAATGTCATTGGTATTTTCATAGGGATTGCATTGAATCTGCTCTGCATTGTATGGATATTTTAACAATATTGATTCTTCCAATCCATTAATATGGAAGATATTTCCAATTTTTGTGTGTATCCTCTTCAATTTCTCTCATCAGCATTTTATAGTTTTTATTGTACTGATTTTTCAATTCTTCTATTATTCCTTGGTATTTAATTTTATTTGAAGCTACTGTAAATGGGATCACTTTTGATTTCTTTTTTAAGATTGTTCACTGTCAGCATATAAAAATGCCAATATTTTTGTATGTTGATTTTATATCCTGCAACTTTATTGAGTTTATCAACTCTAATAGTTTTATTTGTTGTGTCTTTAGGTTTTTTCAAAATACAAGTTTATATAGTCTAAAAACAATGATCATTTTTCTGCCTTTCCAAGATGAATAGACTTTATTTATTTCTCTTATCTGATTGCTCTAGCTAGGACTTCCACTACTATGTTGAATAACAGTGTAAAAGTAGGCATTCTTGTCATATTCCAGATCTAATTGGAAAGTCTTTCAGGTTTTCCCATTTGGTATAGTAGCTGTGGCTTTGTCATCTATGACTTTTACTATGTTGAGGTATGTTCCTTCTATACTAAGTTTGCTGAGGGTTTTTATTATGAAAATAATGTCAAATTTTATGAAATCTTTTTTCAGCATAGATTGAAATAACCATATGATTTTTGTCCTCCGTTCTGTTGATATGATGTTCCACACTGATTGTCTTGCATATGTGGAGCCATCCCTGCATCCCTGAGACAAATCCTGCTTGGTCATGATGAATGATCTTTTTAATGCATTGTTGAACATGGTTAGCTAGTATTTTGTTGGGGATATTTGCATCAATATTCACCAGAGATATTGGCCTGTAGTTTCCTTATTTTGATGTTTCTTTGTCTGATTTTGATATCACGGTAATACTGGCCTCATAGAATGGGTTTGGAAGTACTCCTTTCTCTTCTATTTTTTTGAACAGTTTGAGCAGGATTGGTATTAGTTATTCTTTAAGTGTTTGGTAGAATTCAGAAATGAAGCCGTTAGGTCTTGGGCTTTTTTTTTTTTTTAACTGGGAGACATTATTATGGCTTTGATCTCATTACTTGTTATTAGCCTGTACAGGTTTTGGATTTCTTCCTAGTTTAATTTTGGTAGCTGGCATGTGTCTTGAAACTTGTCTTTTCCTTCTAGATTTGTTAATTTATTGGTTCATAGTACCCACTAATGATCCTTTGAATTTCCGTAGTATCTATTGCAGTATCTCTTTTTTAGCTCTGATATCATTTATTTGAGTGTTGCCCAAGACCCTTCTCTTTAGAGCGGCAAGTTCTCCCAGGCCCCAGGCATGTTCAGAGATGCTGTCTGGGAGCTGGGGATTGAAGTCAAATATCTCAGCAGTTTACCTAATGTTCTATTCTACTGTGGCTAAGCTGGCACTCACACCATAATACAAAGTCCTTCTTGCTATTCCCCCCACCCTTTCTACAGCAGAAGGACCTCTTCCTATGGCTACCACTACCACCAGAACACAGAGATTCTACCAGGGCACCAACAATGCCAACTTAAAGCCCAAGCATTCCTCAGTCAGGTTGTGGTGAATGTTGCCAGGCCTAAGATTCACCCGTTAGGGCAATGGGCTTCCTCTGGCCCAGGGCAGATTCAAAATGCTGTCCAAGAGTGCAGGCCTGGATTCAGAAACCCAAAGAGTTTGCTTGTTGCTCTAATCTTCTGTGGCCAAAGTGGTACTACGGTGCAATAAAAAGTTGCTTTACTTTTCCCTCTGCTTTTTTCAAACAGAATGAATCTTTCACCACAGCTTATAATGTACTGTATCACATCTATAAATAGGAAGTCTCAGGACCCAATGTCCATGAGTATTGCTGCTGGTTATTCACAGCCCGAGAGTTCTTAAGTCAGCAGATGATGAGTCCTGCCAGAACTGGGCCCTTCCCTTCAAGGCAGAGTGTTCTATTTGGCCTAGAGTGTACCTAGAAATGTCACAGAAGAGCTGGGGCCTGAAATGGGGGGCCTCACAACTTTGACCAATGTGCCATCTTATTGTAGGTGAGCTGGTATCCAAGATGCAAGACAAAGTCTCCTTACTCTCCACTCTCATCTCCTGAAGCAGAAGTAAAGAGTTACTTTTGTTGCTGCCAGTTTCACTACCTGGGGTTGAGGGAGGGATGGTACAAACACTCCGTTAGCTGCATCAGCTAGTGTCTCCCTAGGTAACATGTCACCATAGTCCACTGGCTCTAAGCCCACCCTACCACTAACAGTTGCCTAGGAATTACAGGCTGTGGTTCCTAGACTGTCTTTCAAGTTTGCCTAGGACCCAAGAGCCCCTTAGCCTGCAGTGATGAGGCTTGTCAAAAAACTCAAGTTCCAAAAGCTGGAATGGTTGATTTTCCTCTGCTAAGGGCTGGACCAAATGTTCTCTCCATGGAGGGGGTGGGGGGCACTGGCTGTGCCCAGTATGACTTTATTCCCTGATATGGAAGAACAGTAATTAGATCGATATAAAGTTCCCCCAGTCATTGCACTGTCTCTTCCAAAAGTGCACAGATTCTATCTCCTTTCCGGCTGCATGGTCACTGATGGGGATGAGGGAGGGGTGGACTCTCTCTTCTGTCCTTCTTGATGCCTATTTCAGCGATATGCAGTTAAAACCAAGTACCATGGTTGCTCACCTGTTTTTTTTTTTTTTTTTATTGTGATGATGCTTCTTTTCTGTGCGGAGTTATTAAAATTTGGTGTTCCAGCTGGGGCAGGTAATGGGTGGGGGTAGAGTATAGGGAAGAATGGTGCAGGCTTCTGTTTTTCCATCGTGCTCTGTCCCTCACATTGGTGTCATTTATGTATTTATTCAGGAATATTTTTCATCTGCAATTGAATCCATGGATTCAACCTGTAGGTGTAACCTGTAGATATGGAGCGTTGACTGTATTAATTAACACAGCATAATTGTAAAGACTCCAGATACTTTTCCCTTGCTAAGGTATTTGGCATTTGAGTACAATCTTTTGAAACCTCTATATAAGCCCAGCCATAAGGGGAAAATAATAAATGACTTTAGTGAGTCAATGACATGTTGAGTAGAAAAATTGCCCAACCAACTCTGACTCATAAAATCATGAAACATATTAAAAGTATTGTTTTAAGCTACTGAGACAATCTCTTGTGTTTGCTGAAACTGCTAGAACTGTTATCCGGAAAGTACAATTGTATCTTAGACTAAATCCCAAGTTCAGCCATGACTTTCAAGATGTTGCAGCACAGGAGACATTTTGGAAAGCATCCACTCCAGCTTTTGCTCATGCCAAGGGATTTTATGGGAATTTTGGAAATGAGATAATGGAAGGTGAAAGTATACATGCAGTTCCAGAAGTCTGGGGTTGAGAGAATAAAGACAGAGATAGGAGCTTCATGTAATCTTGGGCTAATGATCAATTAGGCCTGAGTCTCAGTAAGTGAAAGGTCACTGGACATGATAAATTTTCCAGGAGCATTGACATTTCCACTGGACACCTGAAAAACTCTTACTCATTTTTCAGTTGCTGAGCCTAAATGCTCTGGAAAGGAGGGAAAGAGTACATGAATTTCAGCAGAGGCCTAGATGCAGAGGAAAACCTGATCTGTCTGAAGAGTCTCACTGTCTCAGTGAGGAAGTCACACATGTGAAGACTTCATCAACAAAGAAAGATACAAACGTGGGTGTCTCAGCGGACCCTAAAGAGTTAGATGCTGACACTTTGGAAGCAGTAGAAATGGTATTTATTTATTTATTTATTTATTTATTATACTTTAAGTTCTGCGATACATGTGCAGAACGTGCAGGTTTGTTACATAGGTATACATGTGCCATTGTGATTTGCTGCATCCACCCCCTCATCATCTACATTAGGTATTTCTCCTAATGCTATCCCTCCCCAATCTATCTCTTGCCTAGCCCCTGACCCCCTCGACAGGCCCTGGTGTGTGATGTTCTCCTCCCTTTGTCCATGTGTTCTCACTGTTCAACACCCACTTGTGAGTGAGAAGTGGTGTTTGGTTTTCTGTTCTGTCAGCTTGCTGAGAATGATGGTTTCCAGCTTCATTTATGTCCCTGCAAAGGAAATGAACTCATCCTTTTTTTATGGCTGCATGGTATTCCATGGTACATATGTGCCACATTTTCTTTATCCAGTCTGTTATTGATGGGCATTTGGGTTGATTTCAAGTTTTTACTATTGTAAACAGTGCCCCAATAAACATACACATGTGTCTTTATAATAGAATGATTTATAATCCTTTGGGTATATACCCAGTAATGGGATTGCTAGGTCAAATAGTATCTCTGTTTCTAGATCCTTGAGAAATTGCCACACTGTCTTATACAATGGTTGAACTAATTTACACTCCCATCAACGGTGTAAAAGCATTCCTATTTCTCCACATTCTCTCCAGCATCCGTTGTCTCCTGATTTTTTAATGATCGCCAATGAGATGGTATCTCTATGTGGTTTTGATTTGCATTTCTACATTTAAAAGATAATGATGGTGATGATTAAGGACTATTAAGTCCCACTATCACTACCACCATTACCACCATAGGTCCATGGAGGTTATTTAGCCCTTCAGATCTTAGATCAAACCAAAAAACTCAATGAAGAAAACAAAAATAAACTCTGACTACAACTAAAAAAAAATTAGATTGGTTAACTTTTCCCTAGTACAAATCATGTTACATTTCAACCTCTAGTTTACATATGGACTACAGATAGAATTTAGTTTAATTATTTTTACAAAATGAAGTACATACATTTTTAGAGGTTTTCTTTATTATTAGAATTTTAGTAAATTTATGACTATTAGTAGATTTCAACACAAGATTTAACGAATATGGTGTTTTAAAGTTTTATTTGACCATCGTTTAGGTGCTATTTCAGAGTCAAATATAAAAGGCCTTATTTTAGAATTAGCCAGCTCCCTAAGAATGTAGTTAATTTTCATCATTTTAAATGTTATAATAAAAACATATTTGTCTTCTGTTTCTTGAGATATGAATATAAACTATTATTTTACATTCACTTATCTTCATGCATAACTGCTGTTCTTAATCATCTTTCCCCCAAGTCCTGCTGTCACAGAGATGGAAAATGGCCTAAAACATTTTTAGTCTCCACAGATGACTTAAAATTATCAAATGACCTAGAGGTAAAACAACGTTCTATCACTAAACCCAAGGAGTCACTAACCTTTGTTTTAGCATAATGAAGTAATAGAATTTAATTTCCTTGCTAAGAGTGCAATAAAATTCACTTATCTGACATATTGGGAAATGTTTCATTTATATTTTTATTTTCTTTGTTTTATGAGCACACAATTGAATTCTAGAAGACAATAAATGGCCTGAAAATAATTGTTTTCAAACTATTCACAATGATTCTATAATAAGTCAGAATTATGTATAAGATAAAGATTAACCCTAGACTGCAAAATGCATCAGGGCAGTGTCTTTCTGTTTGCATTTACTCTCTGTGTACGTCTTCTCCTATCCTTGTCTACCAGTTTTCTAGATTTTTTTTTTTTGAGGTGGAGTCTTGCTCTGTCACCCAGGCTGGAGTACAATGGCGTGATCTTGGCTCTCTATAATCTCCGCCTCTGGGGTTCAAGCAATTCTCTTGCCTTAGCCTCCCAAGTAGCTGGTACAGGCACCTGCCACCATGGCCAGCTGGTGTATTTGTATTTTTAATAGAGACGGGGTTTCACCATGTTGGTAAGGTTGGTCTCGAACTGTTGACCTCAGGTGATCTGACCACCTTGGCCTCCCAAAGAGCTGGGATTACAGGCCTGAGCCACTGAGTTGGGATCCAGTTTCCTAGATTTTAAAACTACTTCCAGACTTCCCATTATAGCAGTTCCTGAGTGAGGAATATGCCGTGGTTTTGATCTTTCCTTTCTCAATTTATTTAACTTGATATGTCTTCAGGATCTGCTCAGAAACAGATTGTTGTTCTTAAGATACCAAAGTGTAAGAAAATGCTGCCTTTCTTTGCTGAGATAATGTTTGCAATTCAAGTGCTACCTTAAAAGGAATGAATTTTATGGGGACCTGTGGCAAAATACTATAGGGCAAACTTTATAAATACAGACCAGCTTTTTCATTTTGTTTCTATTTTCAATGAGAGGATAAAAAAGTGGTATGTGGAATACCAGTAAATAATAGTAAAAGAATATATAGCTGGTAATTTTACCATGACATTATTTATTGCAGATTTTTTCTTTCCCAGTGAATTTATGTACCAAATATCCTCAAATCTAGATTTATTGCTTCTTTAAATGTTTAGGGAACAACTTTGAGTTCTTATCCTGTCAAACTATATACTTTTACAAAAAGATCCCACAAGTAGTACATATATTATGAGTAAGACTAAGTAAAATGTTACAAGATTGAAAAGTTCTACTTTAAATGTGAGTGTTAGTGTCTTAAAATAATATTTGTTAGTAGTTACTAGATGCTTGAGAAAGGCAAGCCTTTTTTTAAATTAATTTATTCATGTCTTACTTTTTTTCATGGGCTTTATTTTTTAGCCACCTATCCTTAGAAAGATAATGCTATATTTAAAGAAAAAAAAACACTAACTGTGATAAACCTATTTATTTATATCATAAATAATCTATTGCCTTTGGCTTAGAAGATAAGAAAATAAATAATTGGGGGATATATAGTAATGCTGATATAATACCCTCCTATCAAAAACAAAAACCAAATTTTAAAAACCCACACGAAATTCCATTAAACTCAGTAACAAAAAGGTAACAGAAAAACAGAAAAAAAAATTGACTCTTTAGATAAAATGTTGCTAGTTTTAACATTTAAACTTCACCTCAAACTTAACATGTTTAAAAAGAAACTTGATTTACTTCTTGCACACCCACCCACATCTGTTCCTCTTTGCCTTGCCCATCTTGGAAAATGACATTAGTTTTTCCATTGTTATTTAAGCCTAAATCCTATAAACCATTTTTGAAACGTTCAGTCATACTGTGTATTCAGTTTCTCAGCAAGTCCTGTTCATTTCATCTTCAAAATATTTCTCATTAACGCCATTGATTCTGCCCTCTTCCACACCACTGTCAGCTTTCGTAAACTAGGCAATGTCTTCCTAATGACATAGTTTCAAATCCTTTTCACCTACAAATCCTTTTCCACTCAGCAGCCAGACTGATCATTCATAATTGTACATCAGATCACACCAGTCCTCCACTCAGATCTCCGGAGCCTGCTTATCTACTCACAGCTAAAGGCAAATTTTACTGCACCAAGGAGGCACCGCAGACCAAACACATGCCTGCTATTCCAACCTTGTCTCCCATATGCGTCTAGATTATTCACTGTATTTGCCACACCTATTTCTGACTTATCTTTTGATAAGCCAAGATGGTTCTGATGTCAGGTTTTGCACTTTTTCTTTGCCTGGAATGTTCATTTCCCCATGAAGCTCATGTTCTTACTATATTCAGAGTTCTATTCAACTATCCTCTATGGAGAGAGAATTTGATCATCCCATGAAAAATTTTCTAGCCCTTTGTCTGCTTTGTTTTCTATAAACAATTTACTGTCCTATTACATGTTTCTGTATTTATTTGCCTATTATTTGCATCCTCGGCAAGGACATAAACTGTGTGAGAGATTTTAGCTAGCAGGTCCTTCTTTTTTTCCAACACTGACAAATAAATTGCAGTAGACATTCCCTATCTAATGCATCAGAAAGTTTCCAGGCCTACAGACTTTCATGTCAGTACTTCATAGAAAAATTAATTTGGATGAACGTAAATATTTTATTATATTTTAATCTGTATGTTTTATCTTTAATTTCAGGTGTAAAGAAAATATTCATATTTATTTCAAAAAACTTATTTGTATCTTATTACTTCAATAGAAATAATAGTAAGAGTGATTCATTTTTATAGCTGAGAGGATAGATAACGTGACTCTAGAGATGACAACGCTGGGTATAATATTTATAAATTAGGCTCATTATCTGATAAATATAAAATCTTTATAATTTATAAAGGAGAGAGGTTTAATTGGCTCAGAGTTTCATATGACTGGGGTGGCCTCAGGAAACTTACAATCATGGTGGGAGGCAAAGGAGAAGCAAACACATCCTTCACAAAGCACCAGGAAAGAGTGGACAGCAGGGAAAACCACAACTCATAAAACCATCAGATCTTGTGAGAATTTTTTCACTATCATGAGAACAGGATGGGGGAAACCATCTCCATGATCCAAATGCTTTCTACCAGGTCTCTCCCTCGACACGTGGGGATTACAGTTCAAGATAAGATTTGGATGGAGACACAAAGCCAAAACATTATTCTACCTCTGGCCTCTCTGAAATCGTATGCCTTTTTCACATCTCAAAACCAAGCATGCCTTCCCAACAGACCACCAAAGTCTTATTCCAGCCTTAACCCAAAAGTCCAAATCCAAAGTCATCTGAGACAAGGCATGTCCCTTCCACCTATGGGCCTGTAAAATGAAAAGCAAGTTATTTACTTTGAAGAATCAATGAGCGTACAGGCATTGAGTAAATGTTCCCATTCCAAATGGGAGAAATTGGCCAAAACAAAGAGACTACAAGCCCCATGCAAGTCTAAAATCTAGTGGGGCAGTAAGTAAATATTAAATCTTCAAAATAATTTCCTTTGACTCCATGTCTCACACCCAGGGCATGCTGGTGCAAAGGGTAAACTTCCAAGGCCTTGAGTAGCTCTGCCTCTGTGGCTTTGAAGGGTTCAGTCTCTGCGGCTGCTCTCTGGTGTTGAGTGCCTATGGGCTCTTTAGGTGCACAGTGCAAGCTGTTGGTGGATCGACCATTCTTGGGTCTGGAAGATGGTGTCCCTCTTCTTACAGCTCCACTAGTAGTGCTCCAGTGGGGACTCTCTGTCCGTGTTCCACCTCCATATTTTCCTTCTGCACTTCCCTAGCAGAGGTTCTCCATGAAAGCTGTGCCCCTGCAGCAGACTTTTGCTTGGATATCCCAAGAATCATTTTAATAACTGAGGGTCCCAAACCTCAATTGTTGACTTTTGTGCATCCACAGGCCCAAAACCAGGTGGAAGCTGCCTAGGATTGGGGATTGCAACTTCTGAAGCAAAGGTCTGAGCTGTACCTTGACCCCTTTTAGCCATGGTTGGAGCGGAAGTGGCTGGGAGGTAGGGCAACAAATCCCGAGGCTGCACACAGCAGTGGGGCCTTGAGCCCTACCCACAAAACAACTTTTTCCTGCTAGGCATCTGGGCTTGTGATGGGAGGGACTTTCATGAAGGTCTCTGACATGCCCTGAAACATTTCCCTTTGTCTTGGTGATTAACATTTGGCTTCTTGTTACTTACGCAAATTGCTGCTGCTAGTTTGAATTTCTCCCCAGAAAATGGGGTTTTCTTTTCTACTACATAGTCAGGCTGCAAATAATCCAAATAATTATGCTCTATCACCTCTTGAACTCTTGGCTGCTTAGAAACTTCTGCCAGATATCCTAAATCATCTCTCTCCAGTTTAAAGTTCCACAGATCTCTAGAGCAGGGACGAAAAGGTGCAAGTCTCTTTGCTAATACATAGCAAGAGTGGTCTTTACTCCAGTTCCCAGTAAGTTCTTCATCTCCATCTGAAATCACCTCAGCCTGGACTTCATTGTCCATATCACTATCGGTATTTGTGTCAAAACCATTCAACAAGTCTCAAGAATGCTCCAAGCTTCCCAAATCTTTCTGTGGAGGGACTATGTTAGAGGGACTTCCTAGGGCCGGCTAGGGGCCTTTGTTTTCACTTTCCCGCCTCTGGCAGGCCAGGTAGAGCCTTTGTTTCCATTATTCCCCCTTTGGAAGGCTAGGTAGGGGTTTTGCTTCCACTTTCCCACCTCTGGCAGGCTAGGTAGAGGCTTTGTCTCTGATTTTCCTGCCTCTGGCTCTTGGAGGTGGGGACTCTGTGACTCGGAGTTGTAAAATAGTAGCCAATCCGGTAAAGGATTCAATGGTCAATTGAAAGAATAACTAAAACTTTTTGTACACAAATGACATGATTGTCTTTTTAGAAAATCTAAAAGAATCAATAAAAAATTTTGTAGTTAATAAGCAGTTATAGAAAGGTTGCAGGATGCAAAGTTAATATGTAAAACGAGGTTTTTTAAAATACCAACAATGAGTAAGTGTAATTTGAAATTAAAATAATTCCATTTATATTCATACTCTTCAAAATAAAACAGTTATAAATCTAACAAGATTTTATGAGGAAAATTACAAAACACTAATGAAAGAAATTAATGAAATGAATAAGTGAAGAGCTATTCCTTGTTAGTGAATAAGAAAATAAAATATTGTCTAGATGTCAGTATTTCCCAACTTGATCTCTAGATTCAATGCAATCTCAATCAAAATCATAGCAAGTTATTTACTGGATATTGATATATTTTTTCTAAAGTTTATATAGAGAGGCAATATAGTCAATACAATATTGAAAGAGAATAGAGTTAGAGGACTGACATTACTCAACTTCAATACCTTATGTAAAACAATAGTAATCAAGATAGTCACCATTACCAATGTGGTATTGGTAAAATAAATAAATAAATAAATAAATAAATAAAACAATGGAAATGAACAAAGAGCCCAAAAATGGACGTAAATAAATATAGTCAACTGATATTTGACAAAAAAGCAAAGGTAATACCATGGAGAAAAGATATGGTTCTGTTTAAATGGTTCAAATAAATGGTTCTGTTTAAACAAATGGTTTAAACAAATGGTTCTGTTTCAAACAAATGGTTCTGTTTAAATGTTAAATGGTTCTGACACATGGACATCCAATGCAAATAAAATAACTTGACATAGACCCTATATCCTCTGTAGAAATTAACTCAAAATGGCCCCCAGAGCTAAATGCAAAGTATAAAACTATGAAACTCCTAGAAAATAACATCGGAGAAACTCTGGATGACCTTGGGCTTGGCTATTACTTTTTACACACAACATTGTTTAGATAGCATAACAATCCATGAAAACAAGAACTGACAAACTACACTTCATTAAAATGTCTGCTTTGTGAAAAACACAAGAGAATAAAACGACAATCCACAGACTGGGAGAAAATATTTTCAAAAGTTGTATCTGACAAAGGACTGTTATCCAAAATGCACAAAAAAACCCCTAAAACAAAAAGAAAACAACCTAATATAATATGCATCAAAATTTTAACAGAAATATAATCAAAGAAGATATACCAATAGCAAACAGACATAGTTAAAGATATTCCATGTTATTTGTCATCACAGAAATGCAAGTTAAAATGACGAAAAATACCATTACATTGCTATTAGAATGCTCAAAATCCAAAACACAGACAATATGAAATGCAGGAGAGAATGTGGAGTAATAGGGACTCTCATTCATATCTGCTGGGAATGCAAAATGGTACAGCCACTTCAAAATACACTTTGGCCATTTCTTATAAAACTAAACATACTCTTAGTATATAATTCATCAATCATCATCTTTGATATTTACCTAAAGGAGTTGAACACATGTCCACACAAAACCTGCACATGGATATTTGCAGTCGTTTTCATCATCATAGCCAAAACATGAAAGCAACCAAGATGTTCTTCAGTAGGTAAATGGATAAATAAACTCGAGTACATCGGTCAATGGAATATTACTCAATGCTAAAAAATGAGCTATCATGCTGTGAAAAAATAACGAAGAAACTTAAACACACATGACTAAGTGACAAAAGTCAATCTGAAAAGATTATATGCTGTGTGATTTCCACTATGACATTCTGAAAATGGAAAACTGTGAAGACAGGAAAAAGATCAGTGAATGTCAAGGAGCAAGAGTGAGAGAGTGGAATGTATAGTTAGAGCACAAAAAATTCTTAGGGCAATGAAAATACTCCATGACTCTGTAACGATGGATACATATCTTTATACATTTTTCCAAGCTCATCTAATGTAGAACACCCAGAGGGAACCCTAATATGGACTATAGTCTCGAGGTGATAACGATGTACCTGTAAGCTCATCAGTTGTAGCAAAGATACCACTTTGATGGAGGATGTATGTTGAATGTGGGAGAAGTTATGCATATGTTGGGAGAGGAAATATATAGGAAATCTCCGTGCTTTCCTGTCTATTTTACTTTGAACCTAAACTTGCTCTTTAAAAATTTTTCAAAAAAATAAATAGAACAAATCTTCTCTGATTCAACAATGCGTGGACAAAAAAACACATGTCCGTGATTCAGAGTCATTTGTGAATTAGTGACCTTTGCTTTGATTACTGGCTTTGCCATAAAATAAATATGTCTGGGCAATTGTACCTCAGTTTCATCATGTGGTCAAGGGAATCGTCTGCTCTATATATGCCTTGAGCTATTCTGTTTTATTTATTTTTGTTTTATTAAACAAATAATAATTCTGACTGGAGAGAGTGGAGATAAGATAGTAATCTTGTGGAGTTCATTCACCAGAGGACAGCTGAGCTTTTAGTCAATGTAAGCACATTATGATCCACGGATACCTACAGCAATGTCAGCATTGCTAAAAAGTGCTTTTATTCATAAGAAACACATTATTTTGTTTGTCTGATCATCTGATTTTCAAGGAATTTCAGTTAATGAAAAAAATAACCATTTTATACAATGTTTTTTCTGTTTCCAAATCTATGTGATTGGTCCAGAGAGAGCATAAGATTATGCCAGGCAGAGTGGCTCACACCTGTAATCCCAGAACTTTGGGAGGCTGAGGCGGGTGGATCACAAGGTCAAGAGATTGAGACCATCCTGGCCAACATAGTGAAACCCCTTCTTTACTAAAATATAAAAACTAGTTGGCTGTGGTGTCGCGCGTCTGCAGTCCCAGTTACTCGGGAGGCTGAGACAGGAGAATTGTTTGAACCCAGGAGGCGGAGGTTGCAGTGAGCCGAGATCGTGCACTCCAGCCTGGCACTGGGCAACAGAGTGAGACTCTGTCTCAAAAAAAAAAAAAAAAAATATATATATATATATATATATATATATATATACACACACACACACACACAATGCTGAGCCAATGAGTCTCTTCACCAGGATTCTGAAATTAAGAGAAAGAGAACATTTATCTTGCATTAAAGGTTAGAAAGGCCAAAGAACCACTAAGAAAGAGAAGAAAAAAGAATGAGAGGAAAACAACAAAGTATAAAGGCAACTGTTGGAGGATGTAGGATCTTTGACGTTTTCCTTTTGTAACTCAATGTCCATTCAAATACTTGGTCCTAAGTAGATAGGTAACATATATTTAAAATAAATTAATAAATTAATCAGATAAAGTATCTTATATTATAAAAATTATAATGCATAACTTTTGTTTTAACTCATCATCATAATCAAAGATTTCCTTTCTTTCTGGCCTTTTTGAGAACCTTATTTGCTATACAGAACCAATTCCATATGTTTTAGCCGTGGTGCATTCACATTCCACTGCTGATCATTGACAAAAGCACATGATCCAGGCCAGGTTAATGAGAAGATTTTGTCTACCTGTAAACAGAATTTTTCTCAGTAAGAGTTCCAGGTTCAAAACAGTTTGGACCAAGCAGAATCAGGTTATTCACTAAGGTTTGCTGCATTAATAGACAGCAATAAGCATGCTATTTTAGTTCTAGCTGAGGTATTTGTTACTTGTATACAGAACCAGTCTGGGAATTAAGGGAATACAGTGTTAATTGGACAAAATGATAGGTGAACAAAGTTCTAAATTTATATCCCAGCATTTAGCTATTTCTAAAACTAGATCTGTTAACTATCATGAATCAATAAGTTTTTCCTCAGCATAAACTGAATTGGGTTTCTGTGATTTACATAAACTAGACCTTATAATACAAAAATTATTTTTAAAACCGTAGGAGGTTATAAACATATTTTGTTTATTTTTCAATAATTACTTTTCTTTGATTCTAAAAACTCCCCTAAGGCAAAAATTCCAAAGTACTTGTAGTGCTTAAATGTGTTATAAAATTTTTCATCCATTATATTGAAAAGTACTGGATCAAGATATTTGAAACCTCAGCTCTGCTTTCTCACTCCAAACACTGGAGTCAGCCACTTCAAACAACATGCAATCTAAGTAGAAGTGGCAAAACACAGTTTCACAACAAATCCTCAGCCCATCCTTTCAACCAGATTACCACACCAAAATCTCCCATTTTAGAGATTCTAGAGCCATTAAGGTGTATTTATATACCAAACGCCTCCAATGAAGATTCATCCATTCAACCTATCAGTTAACAGTGTTTGTTCAGTGTCTGTTAGTGTTATGCATCATGTGGTGCTCTCAGGTTATAAAGGAAAGTAAAATAAATCCCCAAATCCAGGGGGAATCATGCTAAAATAAGAAAGACAGATGAATAAATAAACAATTGCAACACCCTGTCATAAGAGGTTATGATGGATGTTTACAGGGGGTGTTTTATAGGAAAGTGTTTTGCCATCCTGCAGCAGGGTGTGTATGTGTGTGTGTATTTGTGTTTGTGAGTTTCACTAATGAGCCAGTCTTCCCACATATATGGTATTAGTTTTAGATAAAGCATTTCTGGAACTTTTAATTAGTATTGATTACTAAATAATTGACTATTCATCCAAAGACCTAGAAGACCAAACATAACCAGAGAGCACATGTTCTCATACCTGCTTAGTCACAAGGTTTCTTTTCTTGTCTATTTAAGTTCAAGTTAATAGACTGAGATTCATGAAGCTTTATAGAATTATTAAATCTAATGGAACAAATATTTATGATGTATATGTTATATGATTATTTATCTAAAAATAAATATATTTACTTTTATTACCAAATACTATATAGTCCTAATTTTAGAAGTAGAATTTTACTGGAGTCATCATTTTAAGAAAATACATTGGTTCAAGCACTCTATCTTTATATGAACACAATATGGGACAACTCCTAGGAGAATTAAATACCCTTCAGTATGTGATAAACAAAGAGGACTGGTGGAATAATTGGTCTCTGTTCATGAGTAGAAAGTCTGTGGTGTCACAGATGTAGAGATGTGGTCCAGAGTTCTGATCACTGAAATCAAAGGAGCATGCCTATCCAAGATTAGGGCCCGCTATGATCGCTGTGCTCCAGCTGGATTCTGCTTCTCCTGAGCGAGATGGAAGGAGTCCTTAAATGAAGCAAGAATGCCAGCTAACATTCTTGACTGAGGCCAAGGACTAAGGCCAAGGAAAGGAAAAAATTGTCTCTCCAAGATGTAGTGGCAAGGAAATTTACACTCTAGAACATGCCGCCTATTTAATTTCTTTATCTGGCAACTCTGGCAAATTATGATGCTGGAATATGTCCTGCCTTTTAATAGAATATGCATGTGCAGAATCTTTAAAACCTGTGCATACAGTGTCTGGGGTGCATTCTCACTGCACCTGGCAGAAAGCTCCATCTGTTTCATGTTGCCTCAGTCACTGTCCAGTTCCCTCTAAGCTCCCAATGCACCAGTCTCTTCTTGCTTGCCTTACAGCATTTCACTCTCTCTCACATATCTGGTTTCAATGATACCTCCACATTGTCTTCATCTGACCATGCAGCTTCTCTACCTGCTAAATCTCTTTCCATTTAAAAGAGCCTCATTGGAGAATCTAAGACAATATTCTAAATGTGTTTAGCAATAAGGTATAGAAATGAGTATGCATATTAGCATTGACAAACGATGCATTAGAACCCTTTTATTGCAAGCATCACTAGAGTGTAGAGCCCAAAAAGCTATAAGCCAAAACATAAATTGCACATGTAACAAACTCCTAATGTAAAATAGCATGAAAACAGATATTATCTATCTCTCTCGCAGAAGCCATGTTAAGAGCTTGAACTGTCTGTGATTATAATGACAGATTTATAACCATGAGCACTTGTCACTGTCTGTAGATAAAAAATGTAGAGTTCCTCTTTTGGCTTGGCCATTGACAGTTCTTATATAAGTCAATTAACCTCTGTGACACATGACTTGCTACCTTTCTGTTTCACAGTGAGACTTTAAAGATTTGGATGAATCTAAATTAGTAAAGCTGTAAATTAGTAAAGTAGCTAACATCCAAAAATGAGAAATGGAATATAAAATAATGCATGCCTAAGTGTGATAATCAAATATATATTACAATGTTGATAACTTTTACAAAGTTGTCATTGATGGCAGAACTTTTTTTAAGTTCTGGTTAGTTGTTTCTTCGTTATTTGTTAAAGCAATTCTTTACAAATGTTTGTATTTCTTTATTAACAGATCAAACTGAATACTGGAAATATTCTGTTGAATTTGAATCAATATAGCAAGAAAATAAGTTTTTACGTCAAAAGAACAAGCATTGATTTACACTTATAGTTAAGCACGTCTATTGATATAAATTTGCTTGGCAGAAAACATATGTTGTATTTAATCCTGATTTTACATTTGGAAATTTGAGTAGATCTATCCTGAACCTTATTTAGGTTAACTTTTATTCTTCAAAGTTGTAAATGGCTTCTTTCAACATGTACATTCAAGGTTACTAGATGAAAAAATAAAACATTCACAAAATATTTTCTTCTACAGTATAATAAATAGAAAGTGGGGGAAACATGTTTATTTCTAAATATAAAACTTTAATTAAAAGTGGCCATAAAGGCTTTATTTAGAAAAATATGCAGAAAATTATTCAATGTTGCCACCTTCAGGACAAATTTTAAAATAGCAATGAAAAGCATAGGATTTAACAATTTGTTTTTTGTTTTTTTGTTTTGTTTTTGCCATGATTATTCTTTCTACAATATTCATTCAAGGTTAACTACTTAGGTGTTTTAAGACAGCTAAACATATGACTTTTAAAAAATTGTTCTTATATTCAAATATGGAAAACTTCAACTAAAATATACTTACCTATTAGTTCCCTGATGATAGATAGATACTTATTTAAGAAATATTTGTTGAGTGTTACTATGTATCAGGCACTGTGTTAGGTGCTAGAAACACAAAGATGACTAAAATGTTTGAAAATTCTCAGAAGTCTATATTCCAAGAAAGAAAACCAGTACATAAACAGAATATTCCAACAGCATGGTAAGTGTTCTGATTAACGTAAATAGACTATTGTGGGAGAACATGAGCTACACACCTTAGCCCAGAGAGTAAACAGAGGGACAGTGGGGAAAGTGATGCTGCAGGTGACAACCACACTCAATCTCTTATTATAATAATTTTGGGAAATAGAGTGAAATTATCTAAATTGTTTCCCCTTTGCTTATTTCTATTAACCTAAAGGAAAGGGAGGGAGAAAAAAGAATGCTAAAAAATAGAACAATTATCATAGAGAGAATGTTCAGTGAAGTCAATTATTGCATAGTTCCTGATGTAGATATGTTTTTATTTTTTTGTTTCCCTTTGGTGTCCTTTAACAAATTTCCAACAGAGTCTTCTTCGTAGAGCAATCCTGGGGAAAAAATACATTATCATTTGCCCAGTTCATATTCTAACTACAGACAATACAGTAGAACTGCAAGTACTGAGTTACTGATTGGCAGATGCTGTCTTTCTCAAATGCTCCACAAACAACAAATTTTTTTATAAGATACAGTATGATATCGGCATTTCTTTCTATAAGAAAATCTGCTCTAAAAAGAAAACTTGGTAGAAAATTTCTATTTCTACTATGTTACTATTGTTTTACACATATGCATATATAATTGTTACAGAAATAATTGCTTTATGTATAAATATGCATATATATGAGTTATATATGAAACTGTAAAATTATGTAACATATGGAGCCTGTCAAGTGTCCTTTACCTGAAAATTTGCTATACCTCCATCATCCAAGGCAGATTTTGATCTACTTTTGACTATAATGATTTCCCAAAAATGTCACTGCAAAGTTTTTCAATTAAAATTATCATTATTATTATTAGATATGGAATGATTTATATCACAGGAAATCATAGCAGTAATGTTGATTGAAGAAATTATATTCATGGATAAGTGCTTAAACTCACTATAGGAAGCCGACAGCCCAATTTAAAATCCATTTCTACTCAAATTCAAATTTAAAGGAGAAAGGAAAACAGGGTAGGGGCTGAATTATGTCTTTTCTATTTTGGTAGAATAAAAAAAAAAATCCAAATCTGAATAAACTAACCTGTATATTGCCTAGTCAAATATCACACAGGTATGCTAATTGGAGTGCAAGCTGGTTATTTTTTAATTAGGTACTTATGAGGTTTCTGTTCAAGTTTTAACACTCTAATTAAAACCCTAATTGCACATGTAAGCAAACAATGTTCCTCTTGAGGTACCATCTCTGAAAGAGAATTATGGATAGATGGATTTTTATCCTGGATTTAGCTTTGTCTTCCATGTGATCATGTCTTTCTAGGAATATTTACTATAGGACTAAGCTGTGCTCCAGTTTTACATGCCAAATGATATAAATAATTTAACTTTAAAAGCCAGCTTATGCGACCTCAGAGACTACAAAAAAAATTATAATCATTCTATCACTTTACTAGCGAGAAATCACAGTTTTAGAATTGAATGGGTAATATGTGCTTCCAAATTCAGATTGTGTTACCAAAATAAGACTATTTTTTTCCCATGATTTTATGGGAAATAAATTTTGACACCTAAAACGTAGAAGGTATGTGATTTTAAATTAAGGATATTATGCTGAGTTAGATAAGTTTATCTTTATTTAAAATTCACATTTTTCTATTAACTTTACCGCAACTCAGAGAAAACCCTCACAGATAGGGTTAGTCTGTATGAGACCCATGATAACCACAGTCCATTCCAACTCTACATTTCCCCAAGTGAACATTCGTCTGACATTTCTGCTTAAATACTGCTTGTTTATAATGGTCTCTAATTTTAATTTATAAATGATGCTTAATATTTAAAAATAACAGTTTAAGTTATTTCAAATATTTTCCATATTTGTTATCAAGAAGATTTATTTTAAGTCTTAGTTGAAGTCTCAACTGTGTAAGTTTAAAATCTCAACTTTGTCCATTTGAAAAATAGAAATAAGATTTATTTCATTCAGAGATAAGATGAGGCAGAGACTTATATAGAAATAAATGACATAATTCCGATTCTCAAGATTCAGTTTAATGGGGATTACAGAAAAATTATAATATCTCACGAAGATTTATTTCGGTTATATGTGATAAGATTTCAGAAGCATTTCACAGACCTTCAATTATGATTCAAAGTTATATAATTAATGTTGTGCACAACATATGTAACAATATGAACAGCTTAAAACACTTGCTGTATTCTATGAATCTCGTTTACCAGTTATATCCAAGCAAAGTATAAATACATTTCCTGTTTCCTCCTTCCGCCCCTGTTCTTGGCACTTAGACAGAAGCAAATCTCCTTAGAATCCAAGGCTATCGACTTTCCTCTTCTACAGTTACAGCTCTCCTGGGTAATGACATAGGGAGGTAGGTAACTTATGCATACAAAGTCACCGCCCCTACTCTTGAGCTTTCAGAGTTGCTGACACCATTTCCTGCTATTCACAACACTCATTTAGACCCAGAGCAGATGGGAGCCTCACAGATCCTCACAAAGTGAGGCAAGTATCCTCCACCAACCAGATCATTCTTAAAGTCAGTTACTTGAGCCCCAAAATGCTACGTTCTTTCTTATCGAAAGTCTTTAGCACTTTAACAAAGGAGCTCTTTTCAGTATTTTTATATTATTATTTATTGATTTTATTACACATAAATAAAAGTGTACACAGCATATATGAACAACTTAAAAATGAAAATAAAACATATAGCAGCCTCCTGCTGGGTACATTTCTCTAGCTCCAAAGCCTATTCTTCATAGGATTATATTCTGGGCTAACTGTTGGCTATTTCTCTCCAAATCAGGAAAGACGTTTCTAGGGCCAAGGGACTATTCTCACTCAAAGCCCAAGTTCCAATTTCTCTGGGCACTGAGAACCCTACAATTTCCTTCCAACATGTTTTACATTTTATGTCTATTTTATATAGATTTTTCTAATTGTGTTCAGCAGGAGAGTTGGTCTAATGCAAGCCAAGCTGCCACGACCAAAAGCTAATATCATATTTGGTCTGAAATTTCATCGACGACAACTTTCATATTTCATCTATTTTGCTGGGCAGTCAGCGGTTGTTTCAATATGGAATCTCATAGCTTTTCATGCATTCCTGGAATAACTTTTTTGTATCATCATTCTATTTTCTATGTTTATCTTTCTGAATCTCTTATTACTGAAAAGTTGATATTCTGAATAGTTATTACATTTTCTACTATTTTTTTTTTGGTTTCCAATAGTTTTTTCTAATAGTATTCTGTTTTAATTTATTGACAAAATAAATTGTCTTATATCTTTAAAAATATTGCTAATAATTATTCTTTTAGTTTTTTTCTTTCTGTCAATTTGGGGTGTGTGTGTACATGTGAGTATGTAAATCTTTCATAAGCGAAAGCATCTCTGACTCATAATAAAGAATGAGAGAATTAAAATCTCATTTGTAGTTTGCAGCTTGTAAGTGCAATTTCTCAACTTTGAGTTTCAGTAAAGCATGATGTAACCATGTAAATCATTGTCTAAAGTTTTGAGATTAAGGAGGCACTGTTCGCATATCAAAACAATATGCATAAACTAGGACTATACTAGACACATCAGGTTGTATGTTGCTTCATTTATTAGAGAACTCCACATCTTTTGGAATTTTTTTTTTTTGAGGCTGGTGAGATTCCTCAGATAAAAATCTTTATAACTCTTGAGTCTGATTGTCTGCACTTAGGGATAAAGGAACAAAAATATGGCTGACAGGTCTTTAAATCCACATTCAGTATGGAGGAAAAAACATTTTATTTTCCTGTTTTGGAAATTTTACCCACAACTTAAAGTTTGTATCATGACCCAACTCCATCAATTCAGAGACCGTCTGTTGAACTTTCTCTGAAGTCAAACTTCAGATTTTTATTAGGGATTATAAGGTAAGAGAATGTGAGAATTTGACTTCTCAAGTAGCTTTCACTGTAGTGCTCTATCCAATTAATTTCCAGTCCTGTATGCTTGTTTTGGTCAGTTTCTGAGACTTTTGCTGATTCTACAGTGTAAATCAGGATGATTTCACCTCTCCTTATTGCCATTGTGGAATTTGGCTTTATTTGAATTCTATGTCAGTTAATCCACCTCCATTTGTATTATCTAGATATAATTTTTTTTACCATCACCATTACCCCTGTACATCTATCCTTGTAAGCTTATGTATTTTTTAATGTTCTCACTGTGGCTTTAGTGGAGTATCAAAAGAGAAAATAATTCAAAGTACACTTAATCTATACCTTTAACTTGGATATGTTCTTTCTAGGTTCATTGTTGATTCTGCCTCTCAGGATTTGGATGTGAATTTGAGAAACATAGAATAGATAGCAATCTGATTAAACAATAAAGTTCTCTTCATTAAAAGGTTCACAGCCCTCTGATGTTGAGTCACTTCATTTGGACTCATTTGCCCTCCTTTTAAAATTAGTCATTTCTCAAGCCTTAACCTGACGTCTTGTCAAGTAGTCTGCGCTATACCCCCTACACCTTTCAGATATGCAAACTATATGTAGCCTAATCTGTATTTAATCTCTGAAAGGAGATTAAATACAGTTTAGGCTACGACACATATATCTACTTATTTTAGAAAAGTGCTGTTATACCTATAATTCAGGTGATTCTCCCACACAAAATTATTAATTCAGCAAATATTTACTAAGGGTTTCTATATGAAAACCATTTCATTGGTAGCCATCATTCACTGTGTTTCTTCACATATTATAAACAAACTACTGTAAATCTAAGAATTAGTTGGAGACAACTACATCTAAGAATTAGAGTCAGAGGATGCCAAGGACTACCTAGCCTTCATTTTGCACGTGAGAAAACTAAAACATATTCACCTTTAATAATTCAGAGGGCTGCATGTTTATTGGGAATTAATGAACTGTGCTGGGGCATTTCGAGCCTGGTCAACCCAAATTGAAAGTCAGTGGAGTAGTTTGGGGAAATTCTACATTAAACTAGAAAATCAATTTCCTATGGAATATCAGCATCTTGGATAAAAGATAATCCTCATGTCAGGTTAGTCATCAAATCAGTTTTGAACCCGCTCCAAGTGCCTTATTCTAAGCAGCTGCAGTCAGTGCTATAGTAACACTATTCCTCTTGTATTCGCCAGAATGCAAAGACTCACTTTAAAATTGCTCAGCCTTAATGAAAATGGCAAAATGTTTAAATTTATGCTATACATTAGACATGGACAACATTTCACTGCAATTTTGTCTCTGATTGAAAATATAGGTAAGAATATTTGTTGTAATTTTCTCTTGCAATCCCTAAGTCGATAAGTTTCGAGCCACACAACGTTCATCTTTCTCCTTAAGGTCACTTTCAGATACCAGGTATCTTGTTGGATAGCCATAGTGTTGAATAAGTGCCACTATTCACAGAGGTGCTTCAGTGCCACACACAATAGCTCCTTCATTAAGGCACAAACAAATGGATATCATGAAGCAAGTGTATGGTGCAGAATATGCTGGCACAGGGTAAGGCGTTTGAACTGGATGATCCTTAGGTCACTTCCAACACTCAGCAGTAAGTTTCTCAGAGAGTATTATAACAGAAATGAATATTTTCAAGCCTAGAAAGAAGTAATGATGTGCTTTTCATTAATGCTTCAATAAAATGTCTTTACAAGTACATTGCTGTAGTATCTACTTCTTTTATGTTATATTGTGCCATTCTATAAATTTATATTATACCTACATAATCAATTGTGTGCTATATATCTGGACCGTATAAATATATTCAATACTAATATGAATTATAAGCAAAATATTGTTTAGCACACAAACCTACATATTCCAAACATCATGAATACTTTAAAAATGAAAAACAAGTTCTGACAAAGTTGAATTAATAAATAAATGCAATGATGACTTTGAGAAATAAAGGTATCCCAGGGAATGGTTTCTTCCCTCTAGAATTTCATGAAATAGAATGAGAGGCTTCCATTTCTTGTAAAAGCAAAATCACTTGACTTAAAGTAAAGACAAATCCACAGTAAGCAGTCAATCTCTTGAGTGCACTTCACAAAGTCAAGCTCTCACAGCTGAGGTGTTGGTAGATGCCAAGTCAGCGTGAGGCAGGAGCTTAGTGACTTTTAATTCCATGGTCACAAAAGACTTTCAGCTGGTTTCTTAACTCCACGGTTTTTAGAAATGAATGTTTGTGTTTCCTTCTGTGTACCTCAACTGCAACCAGATCCATTATCTGCCCCTAAAATATAGTTTTAGGCTTATTGGACAGATAGAAAAAAAAATCCTAGATGTTTCCCTTGTGATAGCTAAAAAACGGTTGTCAAATGCTCTTTTAAATTGCTTTTTGCTGCACCGACATTTTGAGATGTTTGTAATTATGAAAAAATAAAGTATTATATATCAGTTTACAAAGTACAAACTATCTATAAATGTTAGTGAATTTGTGAATCATCATGTACAAATTGTCAAGCTAATCTCTCAGCAAGATAGAATGCCATTTAAGCAACATAGACAAAGGAAAACAGAACTGACATGACAAGGAAATAAATGAATTAGGGATTAGTGGGCCAGGTGCAGTGGCTCATACCTGTAATCCCAGCACTTTGGGAGGCCGAGATGGGTGGATCACAAGGTCAGGTGGAGTGCAGTGGTACAATCTCAGCTCACTGCAACCTCCACCTTTTAGGTTCAAGCGATTCTCCTATCTCAGCTTCCTGAGTTGCTGGGATTACAGGCACACGCTACCATGTGCAGTGAATTTTTGTATTTTTAGTAGAGATAGGATTTCACCATGTTGGTCATGGGGAACTAACTACATGGGAAGATTTCCTAAACTAATGTGGAGAGATAAAAATTGAATGCAGTCATCATGAACTCAAAGGTGTGTGTGTGTTTATGTGTGTTTGCACTTGTGTGTTTTCAAGCCTCTGCCAAAACTGCTTGGTGTGTCTAGATGGTCTTATAAAAATTCTAAGAATTTTTGTTAGCAGATCAGGGCATGCAGATATTATAGGACTTAATGCATAAGTAAAAACTATTACTGGGGGAAAATATTATGGCCTCAAGAAAGTATGTAATCAATTTTAAAAGAGGCTTTGATAGTGCCTCAAGACAAACTCTGGGAAAATGCAGAAATCTAGCCCAGAAGTTTTAGGCAAAAATGCACAATAGAGGCCAGGTGCAGTGGCTCATACCTATAATCCTAGCACTTTGGGAGGCTGAGACAGGTGGGTCACCTGAAGTTGGCAGTTGGAGACCAGCCTGTCCTACATGGTGAAACCCAGTCTCTACTAAAAATTCAAAAATTAGCCAGGTGTTCTGGCACACGTCTGTAATCCCAGCTACTTGAGAGGCTGAGGCACGAGAATCGCTTGAATCTGGGAGGCAGAGGTTGCACTGACCAGAGATCACCCATTGCACCACTCCAGCCTGGGCAATAGAGGAGACTCTGTCTCAAAAAAAAAAAAAAGCGTGATTGAGGATCTCTGTTTTTCCCTAGAGCTCTTGCACTTGTGCTTAGAGAACTCCATGAAACATAGTTCCAATGTAGAAATCTTTTGAGTCTGATTTTCACTTGTGATATATATGAGAAAAAGAAGAATATCAGGCAAGGATGTCCTAGTCCGCTCAGGGTGCCATAACAAAATGCAATCGATTGGATGTCTGAAACAACAGAAATTTATTTTCTCACTGATCACAGTTCAGCAGTATTTAGTTTCTAGTGAGGGTTTTCTTCCTGGCTTGCATATGGCCATGATATCATTGTGTGCTCACATGACCTCTTGTTTGTGTGCTGGGAAAGAGACTGCTGTGGTGTATCTTCTTAAAACAGCATCAGACCTATTGGATTAGAGCCACAGTTTATTACCTCATTTAACCTTTATCACCTCTTTATAGGCCCTATCTTCAAATACTACTCATACTATTTTATTCTATACTATTTATTACACCTATTTATTATACTATTTATTTATTATATTCCTATTTGAGGTTATGGTTTCAAATTTTGAATTTTGGAGGGAAACAATTCATGGCGACATAGAAAATGCTTTTGCCATTTGATGCAATGGAGAAAGAAGTTCAGAAAATTGGGTCTGCAGAAACTTTCAGGACACGGATCTTATGTACAGGGTTGCTTATTGCAAATATTGGATCTCCAGCACAAGAATAGCATGGATATTATGTTTCTAAATTTCTATGCTAGGAAATGCTAGGGTGAAGATAGAGTGGAGAACATATATTCATGCTTATAGAAAAAAATTAAACTCCCACTAAACAAAAAGGAGTACTTCAGGAAGATGTAGTCAATAAAGGAGTCACGAGGGCACATTTGTAAATTTGCTTGTGTGGGAATCTTTCAGGGGCCATATGTTCAGTTTTTAAATTTCTCACTAGCACTTTACTCCTCAAAGGCTAGATATTGTAGGAGGAACACAGATATATTTATTCTATTTACCTTTTATAATTTTATTTTCTTTAATATTCCTTTTTAAATTATGGTAAAACATACATAACATAAAACTTGCCATCTTAGTCCTTTTTAAGTATACAGTTAATTGGCATTAAATATGTTTATATCGTTGTGATACCATCACCATCACGGACCTATAGAATTTCTGTCTGGCAAAAATAAAACTCTGTATCTGTTAAATAATAACTTATTTCCCCCTCCCAGAAGCCCTGAGAAACAAGCATTTTGCTTTCTATCTCTATAAATGTGACCTCTCTAGATACCTAAGTGTAATCATTGTATTTGTTGTTTTGTTGATAGCTTATTTCACTCAGCATAATGTCCTGAAGATCCGTTTATGCTTTAGTATGTGCCAGAATTTCATTTCTTTTTAAGGGCATATAATATTTCATTGTATGTATACAATTACATTTTGTCTAATGCAAATAATGCTGCTATGAAAATAGTTGTATAGGTATCACTTCATGTCCCTGCTTTCAGTTTTTGGAGATATATAACCAACATGGAATTGGTAGATCACAGGATGAATCTACATTTAATTTTTTGAGGAATTGCTATACTGTTGCCTACAGTGACTGTACAATTTTACACTCCTACCAATAAAGCACAAGGGTTCCAGTATCTCCATATCTTCATCAATGCTTGTTATTTCCTGTTTCTTTCATAATAGCCACCCTAATGGGTGAGAAATAATATCTCATTGTGGTTTTAATTTGCATTTCCCTAATTGTTAGTGATGTTGAGTATATATGCATGTACTTATTGACTATTTGCATATCTCCTTTGGAGAAACATTTATTTATTTACTTTGCCTATTTTTAAATTGGATTGTTTGTGTTTTTTTGTTGTTGAGTTTTAGAAATTCCCCATATATTATTCTGGATATTAATCTTTTATCAGATATGTTATTTGCAAGTATTTTTGTCTCTCTTATTCTGCATGCTGCCCTTTTACTCTGTTAATAATGTCTTTTTTTGCACAAAGTAAAAACATATTTTTGATGTCTAATTTGGATACTTTTTTTCTTTTTTTTGCCTGTGCCTTTGGTGTCATGGCCAAAAAAGTATTGCCAAGTCAAATGTCATGAAGCTTTTTCCTATGTTTTATTTTTAAGAATTTTATAGTTTTAGGTCTTATGTTTAGGTCCTTTCTCTGTTTTGTGTTAATTTTTCAATATAGTATGGGTTCAGGCTCCAACTTTATTCCTTTGCATGTGGATTTCCAATTGGACAAAGTTAGTTTAATAGACTTCTTTTTCTACTGAATGGTCTGGGAAATCTGGCTGAAAGTCATCTGAAAATATAGATGAGGGTTTATTTCTGGGTTCCTTACTCTATTCCATTAATCATATAACTATGTTTGTGCCAGTGCCATACTGTTTGATTACTGTAGCTTTGTAATATGTTTTAAAATTAGAATGTAGAAGGTAAGTCACTTAATTCATCTTTTCCAAGATTGTTTTGGCTATTCAGGATTCCTTGAGGTTACATGCAAATTTTAGGATAGATTTTTCAATTTCTGGAAAAAAATCATCATTGGTATATTGATAGAGTTTGCATTGAATCTGCAGGTATCTCTGGGTTAGTGATATCTTAACAATATGATGTTTTGCAGTATATGAAACCAGTATGGCTTAATTTATTAAGGTCTTTTCAAATTTCTTTCAGCAATATCTTATAGTTGTCAGTGTAAAAGTCTTTCACTACATTGGTTTAATTTATTCCTAAGAATTTTATTTTATTATTATCAATACTATTATATATAAAATGGTTTTTATTTTATATTGTTTATTGCTAGTGTAAAAAATGCAACTAATTTTTGTGTGTTAATTTTGTGTCCTGCAACTTTGCTGAATTTATTATTTCTAAAACTTTTTCGTGTGTGAAATAGGGTTTTCTTCTTATAAAGTTATACTGTTTGTGAACAAAGATAATTTTACTTATTCCTTTTCAATTTGGATTACTTTTATTTCCTTTTCTTGCCTAATTGTCATGGCTAGAACTTCCAGTATTATGTTGAATAGAAATGACAAAAAGTGAGCCTTCTTGTCTTGTTTTTAATGTTAATGATAATGCTTTCAGTCTTTCACTATTGGGTATGAGATTAGCTGGGTTTTTCATACATGGCCTTTATGTTGAAGTCATTTCCTTCTATTTGTAGTTGGTTGATTGATCATGAAATAGTGTTGAATTTTATCCTCCTGTCATTTTCTTTTTTTGGCATCAATTGAGATGAATTTGTGGTTTAGTTTCTCCTTCACTCTGTTAATGTATTAAATTGATTGATTGTTATGTATTAAACCATGCTTGCATTCCAGGAATAAATCCCACTTGGTCATGGTGTATAATATTTTAAATGAGCTACTGAATTCAATTTGCTAATTTTTTTTGGTAAGCAATTTGTCCATCATGATATTGGTCTATAGATTTATTTCTCTGTATTTTCTTGATCAGGCTTCAGTTATCAGTTTAATGCTTTACTCAGAATGAACTTGAAAGTGTTTTCTCCTCTTCAAATTTTCAGAAGAGTTTGAGGAGAATGGGTGTCAATTCTTTAAATGTTTGAGAAAATTTATCGGTGAAGCTATCTGGCCCTGGGCTTTACTTTGCTGGGAGGTTTTTGATTACTGATTTAATTTCCTTGTTAGTTATAGGTCTATTTAGATATTCTAATTTTTCATGATTCAGTCTTGGTAGGTTTTGTTTTTCTAGGAACATGTCTATTTCATATAGGCTATTAAACTTATTGGCGTACAATTTATCCTAGTACTCTCTTGTAATTTTTCATATCTCTAGATAAATAGTAGTAATGACCTCTCTCTCATTGCTGATGTTAGTTTTTTGAACCTTCTCTTTTTCTTAGTCCATCTAGCTAAAAGTTTGTCAATTTTATTGAACTTCCAAAGAACTAACTCTTGCTTTTATTATTTCTGTTGTTTTATTTTCTATTTCTATTTTGCTATCTCTGCTCTAATTTTTGTTCCTTTTTTGAGCTAGCTTTGTGTTTAGTTTGCTTTTCTATTTCTAGTTTGCTAAAGTGTAATGTTAGGTTTATTGATGTGAGATCTTTCTTCCTTTTTAATATAAGCATTTATAGCTATAATTTTTTCTTATAACACTGTGTTTGTTGCATCCTGTAAGCTTTGGTATGTTATGGCAAAGTTTCATCTGCTTGAAGATATTTTATAATTTCTCTTATGACTTCTTTTTTTGATCCACTTGTTGTTTAAGAGTGTGTTGTACAGAATTCTAATAATCCTGACCTTCGAGACTGGGGCTATATTTATTGGTGTCTTCTCTCAACCAACCCTGTCAAAGCTAAAGAAGTAGTCTTGTCTGAGATGCCACTGATCTCTGAGGAGACGGACTTTATTGAGCTAACTCTCCAGGATGAGCTCATCTGCCACATTGGTTCTTTGGCCTCTCTGTGTTATAAACCTCCCAATGTTTTTGTGGAAGAAAGTCATGGAATCCATCGTAAACACCTGCCAGTATCATGGGAGCACTGATCCAGGTGACGGCCCTGTTGGTCCCACCACTGCAGCTAATCTGGAACAGCCTCAGGTTATCCCCTCTCAAGGTCATCTTCTGGGGGATCTTCTAAACCTTGAACTCAGTCCCCCAGTCAATGTGCCACAGGTGTTCTCCATGGTGATGGGAGCAGTGGATGTCTTTGGAGGAAAACTAGATAGTCTTGAAGGACAATCCTTCATCCCATCATTAGTGCCTGCAACCTTTGCTTCTTCACCTACACCTGTGTGGTCAGCAGTGGACTGAATGGTCTGTTTGAACTCTCCACAGGGATAGACATGGCACCGGTGGGTATGTGGCTTCTAAGGCTATCTGGCTACCTGCAGTAAAGGATAAAGACTTAAGAGATTTCAGGAACATTGACTCACTGCCAAGGGCACATCTTTATGGAAATGAAGTTCACCAATAAAGCTCTGCAGCATATGACAGATTTTGCAATCCAGTTTAACAAGAATAATTTTGATGTCATCCCCAACACTGTCTGTCCATCCATACACCACTAATGCCAAACTAGAGCATTGATGTCTCCCTGCCTCTCGACACCTTGCACAGGCATGAAGATAGAATCTCTGAGTAACCAACAGATGGCTGGGAAAAACAATTTTGATGTTTCCACTTCAACCTCCTCATCCCACTCAATGTGCTTTTCATAGAAGATGGCAAAATGGTGTGCCAGGTCTTCCTTCCACAATGAAGGATATTCCCAGTGAAAATGAACTTCAGTTTCAGATTAAGGAATGTAATTTAAATGGTAACACTGTTTCCAGCAACTTACAAAACAACAATGTTTATACTATTGCCAAGCGAAATGGGGGAGGGCAGGACATGCTGTACCAATCCCTGAAGCTCACTAATGACCTTGGATTTTGTCTGAGCTACGTATTCACCCTAGAAACTCCAATTATATGCTGTCACTGAAACGTAGAGCTCCTCAAGTCTCACAAAACATTTATCGGGTATACATCAGCATTTTGAAAAACTAACAAGACTGGTCCAGTACCTTCCAATCACACTGTGTTCAGTACAAGCCAAGAACACTTAACTGGAAGAAATTGTATTGCTGTGTTGAATCTGAACCCAAACACACTGAGGCCATCCAGCAAGGTAGTAACTATTCTAACATGTGCTAACATTAGGCCACAACGTCTTGGATACTTTTAGCTTCCTGTGAACATTTGTAACCACTGCATCAGTCACCCCCCACCTCTTGCCACCTCCTGCTGCTGTCAGTGCTTACCTGTGGGCTTCTCCATGCCGTGCCAATGGCTGGCTTTTTCTACACCCTTTTTTGAGTGTAATTTGATATTTTGTAATTGAGAGTACATTTCAAAAGCAGAAGAAGACAACAAATATTAAAGTAAGGAAGTGTCACTGAAAAAAATGTGTGTTGTTTGATTTCCAGATATTTGTAGATTTCCCACTTTACTTATGCTGCTGATTTTCAGTTTCTTTCCATTGTGATCAGAAAACAATCACTGTATTATTCTAATCCTTTAACATTTATTGAAACTTGTTTAGTGGCCTAAAATGAGCTCTATCCTGGAGAATGGCCATGTGTACTTCAGAGGAATATGCTGTTGATTAAAATAAAATTATGTTTTATTATTTTCTTTATTATGATAGGGAAAGTAAGATTTGGGAATGAAATAGTTTGCCTAGGATCAAGCAACAAGGAAGGTGACTTGGTAAGTTTAGAAACTCAGGTCTTTTTAACATGAAAGTTTTATAATCAAAATATAATTTTCAAGTAGTTTAAAATATGATTCTTAAATAAATAAACCCATGACACACATCTTAATCTAATTCATTAATTTTTAAGCAAACAATTAATATTTTAAAGGTAGAACAAAATTATATTAAGAATCTGTCTATTTATACATATTTTGAAGAAAAAATGTTAAAATAAGACTGCAATGGTAAATAGTTAATTTGCTACATGGCAATAAAAACATAACCTTTGGAATTATTTTTTCTGCCAGACATAAATCCACAATTGAAGAGGAAACTTATAAATGTTTGAACTCTAACTGAATCATAAATTCAAACACAGGTAGAGATTCTTAAGTAATTCCTTGGTATGGCATTAAAAGTACATGCCATGCTTTCAATATGGGTTGATTCTTTTGATTTTCAAATTTTGTATAACTTTTCTCAATATCATTACATGTTGTAAATTGATGGAGTTTTTCTTCTGAGTTTTAAATTTTCTGGGTCATCAACTTTGGAAAACTGACATGTATCAAAGAAAAAATGGGATTTATAGTATACAGTCTTTTTTTTTTTAATCTATTGAGTTACATTTCCCAGTTTAATAAAATTCCTAGCAATTTGTGCCAATGCAAGAATGTGAAGGAGATTTCAAAGACACCTTTTGGTATCTGGGAACATTTCTTACACCTGGGAAGTACTAGTGCATAATGGATTTGGTGCTTAGATTTTCTAAATTGTGTAATTTTTTTACATTAACTATAGTCAATACACCAAGTTTATAAAGATGCATAATATCATTATTTGATATAACTTCAAATATTTCATGCACTTTTCAGGTCTCAACATTAGCTCATAGATGTTGAGTGTGAAGCTTTTAAGATGTAATTTTCATAATGTCAACTACTTAGCAATTTTCAGGTTAGAGTGCACCTTTTCCCCACCTTATATATTTAGGTCATACATGGTAAAAGTAATAAAATTGTAAATCATAGAAATAAACATATGTCATTTGAGGAAAATAAGAGTATAGGATGGTTGAATAGTTAATTTATTTTATTAACTTGAGTGAAATGAATTAACATTATTTAGCCAATATCACAGTGGAAGCAAGTTCACCATTAAACTAAGCTACATATCTCTGGAGATTCTCTCTGAGCTGAAATAATTTTACAAATCTTTGGTCAATTAGCTTCATCTCTGAATATGCCAGCAACAGAGAAAGAGCTGACTGGCCTGTGAACTGTATGAGCCTCTCACTTTACAAGTGGTCTGATAGGAAGAGTGTTTAGCATGCACACAGCTCACGTGAGGCGTGTAGAATCTCCTTTGTATTCTATGCCTGCTTTCTGGGTTAATGGAGGGCATACATGTTTAGAACTGTCAAGTGAATATCTTTTTACAAGCATTACACCAATTTCAGTAGAGGGTAAAAGAACAAAGAATGCAATCTTATTCATGTGATTCAAGAACACTCAATTATTTGGGCACTCTGAGATCGTTATTTTATCATTTTGAAGAGCATGTAGTTAATTGAAGGATAAAGTGGTTCGGAGTTAGGCAAACTATATTTTAAAAAATACTTATGTATGGCAATTCCTGTTGCTATTTCGTTTTCCAAGCAGAAATTGTTTTTTTTTTTAATCTGTTGTTCTTCCTAAGACTGTTATTCCAGCTTCTAATTTTAAATCTTATTGACACATGCTTTCTCTAGTTTTCTCATATAAACACATAAATTACTATCTGATATATTTTAGTAGGCTTGCTCTTCAGCGTTTGATCATTTCTTCAATGTTTTCTTTTACCAGATTAATTATAACTTACTTCCCCAGTATAATACTGTAGTCTTCACTGTTCCCTCAATACCAGCCTTTTTCTTCATAGTTTAGTAATTAGATTGGGGATGATAAAACACAAATATATTGCCAATAAGTGTCTATCATCTTGTCAACAATGGCCACTTTTTTAGAAGTTTAAGGGATTTGTGGTTTTCATATTGTTGCCTGTGAAGGAAGCATTTGTGTACTCATCAGGAAATTAAATATTACTGGTGGAAGCACACTATTATAACCAAAATGATGTAGATGATTAGGTAACCTTTTTCTGTAAGCTTTTTTTTTTTAATCATGTGTAGACTTAAACAATATATTTTTAAGGATGGGGTATTTTTTAAATACTATCTGGTTTCACCTCTCCATTCTTAACATGAGGAACATACATCAAGAACTCTTAAGTGACCCATCAAAGTTCCAAACATTTTTCAGCTGTGTCCTGAAAAAAAGAAGAGTAATTTACAGTCATATAGCACTTTGGTTTTTAAAGTACCTTAGAATACATTATTTCAACTCATCTTTTATTCCATTCCTGGGATGATTATAATCTAAAAGGAATCACATTTCTTGTTTTCACCATGTACCTGCTCAATTACACTTTTGCATTTGGACAACTATCAATACTAACAATAAATAACTGCCCAGGAACTTTGTGGCAGAAAATGAAAGATGATGACAATTATGATGATACCCATAGTAATAATATTCAACATTTATATAGCATGAAATGATTTCACATATGTTATTTCATTTTACTTTCAACAGCTCAGTAAAATAAGTCCCATTATCTCCATTTTATATGTGTGCGCAGCTTTTAAAAACCCATGCTCCAAACAGATACATTAAACAGGGCTAAACAAAAAAAAGGGGGCTACAAAATGACCCCAAGTTTTTGCCTTGAGACGTTGGAAGGGACTGTACCATCCACTGAAATGGAAAAGGCTGATAATGAAGCAGGTATTAACATTTCGTTTTTGTTACTTGCGGGCATTTCTGGTAGGCAGCTGACACAGAAGTTTGAAGTTTGTGAGCAAGATCTGAGTAGCAGATATTTATTTAAGAGTAACAGCAAATAGATGCATTTAAAGTCACTGAAAGGAATAAAATCACACTATATGTAAGTGTAGATGGAGATGAGACGAGAACCAAGAACTGAGTCCTAGCACATTTCAACATTCGGTTGTCAGGGAGAAGAGAACTCGACAAAGAAGACAGAAATAACAATTATTCCCGCCAGGTGTGGTGGCTCAGGCCTGTAATCCCAGCACTTTGGGAGCCCGAGATGGGTGGACGACCTGAGGTCAGGAGTCTGAGACCAGCCTGACCAACAAAGTAAAACACTGTCTCTACTAAAAATACAAAAATTAGCCAGGCTTGGTGGCACATGCCGGTAATCCCAGCTACAAGGAAGCTGAGACAGGAGGATCGCTTGAACCCATGAGGCAGAGGTTGCCGTGAACCAACACCATGCCACTTCACTCCAGCCTGGGCAACAAGAGCAAAACTCTGTTTCAAAGAAAAAAAAAAAAAAGAACTATCATCAGACGTTTTTTAGAAGGGTTAAACAAGATACAGCAATAAATCCATTTAGATCCATGATTCACTTTTAGTAAGAAAGCACTCAGGAAACTCTAGCTGTTTGCCACTAGTTAACTATTATACTATAGTTATCTGAATTTTCCACAATACAGTACATTTCTTGAAGGCAGTTACAAATATGGTACTTGGTACATAATGGTTGATCATTTAATATTTGTTAAATAAATGAGTGAAGCTTATTTGTTTCTGTAATTTTTATTTTTACTTACTCTGTTATAGCCCTTGTACTATGGTATAATAATGGCTTGTTATTATGGCTGTGAGCTTCTCTATATGCTCACATTTGAATTTATATTAGATATTCGATAGATTTTTATTGGGTGAAGAGACTGATCAAGGCAGAATTGAAATAATGATATCTGTCTCTTTCCTTCTTTCTTTTTTTCGTTAGCTCTCCAACTATTTCCAGATGTCATCCGATGCTCTTCATATGTACCACTATACCTTAGACCAGACCACCATTATCAATCGTAAGAATTATTGTAACGGTTTCGTAACTGGTATCTCTTTCTCCTGATGATATTTCTTCCAAATTCCTCTTATTGTCAAGCAGAGTGATATTCTTAAATGAGTAACTCAGACCAGCTTAGTGTCCCCCATAAGACTGTTCAATGATTTTATATTAAATTAAAATAAAGATCTCATCTTTGGTCTTTCTTTCTCTCTTACATTCTTTTTTTTCTTTCTCTCACTCTCACTTTCTTTCCTCTCTTTTTCTTTCTTTCAAAAATAAAAAAAAATAAAAAAATAAAAAAGATCTCATCTTTGGCCATACTTTCAATCTCATTTTTCTCCAAACTACTTTTAGTGTTCTTAGCTGTAGCTTCACTAAACTTTTTTTATTATCTTATTTTGTATTTAGCTTTTATTTATCAAGCTTTTAAAAAATAGCCATCCTTGTAATAAGAGGTGAGGATACAGCGATAAACAAAGCAGATGATTTTCCTTTCCTCGTGGAGATGGCCTGATGATTGATAAGATAGGCATTCAAATAAATAGTGAATTTTTTACAAATGTGAAAGTGTTCTAGAACTGTAAAGTGATATGACTGTGTTTAATGAAGAACCTTAGTCCCAGGTTGGGAGTGGGGTGGGGGGATTCCTTTCATCTTGTCTGCATATATTTTTATAGGAAATGGCTGTGCCTAGGACACTCTTCACTGCTGTTTGCTTAATCACTTTTCAGGTATCAATTAATACATCTTTTCTTTGTTTAGACTTCAATGACTCTAAGTTTAGGCTAATGTTCTCATGTTTTCTGCATTTACCAATCATATCAGGTTTTCTTATAGTAAACATCTGTTTAATATTCACTCTATAAGTTTTGTTAGGACAAGCATAAGGTTCATCTATTTATTGCTATGTCCCTTTTGGTTAGAATGGTCCTGAGTACAATGAATTTTTGTTTAATGAATAAATATATACATATAAATCAGTATTTTACTTTTAACTAATAAGTAAATACATATAAATCTGTCTTTTACCTTTTTCTGCTCTCTTATCCTTTTTAGGACATGCTATATGAAAGCTATCACATGCCTGCAACAAGAGGAAATCAATACCTATTTTTAAATAATTAGGAGAGGAATGTAAATGTGGTTTCTACCTTCTCTAATGCCCCCTTCACTTTAGGTGAAAATTTTCTTTGTCACACCCTTCAAGCAAAGGCATGACAAGATAATATATCAGGAACACTAAAGTGCTAAGAATATAATATGTTAATTATTAACTATTCCACATGAATTTATCATCTACTATCATGTAGGCATTAGGTATGTATTATTAATAATTCAGATTCTGTTCCTACCAACCTGGGTCCTCACCTGCCCAGTTCTCCTCTCTAAAAGGACTGAGTAATATTAGCACTTGGGTTATTGGAGCATTTTTAATAGTTATAGACTATCATAAAATTTCTAAAGGTCAAAAAAAATAAGTAAAAATATTTTTTGTACATTTGTAATCTTATTCAATAATTAACATTTCTAATTATGGAAGTAAGAACATACCTTATACTTAGATTACTGTTTTCAAGCTTTTTTAAATTGCATCCTTCCATCTTAGCAGTGTTACACAGGGAAAAATGTTACCATTTATTCTATTTTGCAGAGGAGAAAAGACTCATTTTAATGTTACCTCACTTGCCTAAGTTTGCATGTGTAGAAATCAAGGACATAAATATTTTAATTTCAAACTTAAAAAGTTTTTTCTACTTCAAAGCATGGACATTTACTTAGCTTAATCAACACAAACCAGAGAGTTGAACAAACATCTAATGAGTTCAATTTTTTGTACTGCTCTTCAAAATAATTTAAGAACTCAAACTAATTTTCACAATGCGGGATTTGTTTTTGGTCAAAGTAGCATACACAATTATTTCAAGTTTTGCTTTAGTAATGTAAATGTTTAAATTTGCTTGTCTTAAATTTCCTATTTCTTAACATAATGGAATATGTTTTGTGTTAATCAAGTAAAAACCAATTAGGAGAGTAAAAATCACTCCTTGTTGTTTGGTGCACTTAGTCCTGTCAAGAGTTAGACCCAGTTGTGGCCCAGAAGTCAATGAAAGAAGTTGGATATTTTCATTTTCTTGTTCTCAGAAATTAAATTGCCCTGTTTCAAGAAGTTGATAGTTATACCAGAATATCACCCATCAGAATGCATTCACAGAAACTCTCTGGAGTGACCATTTTGCTAAACAAAATGCTCAAGCAGCTTTTGATACCTATTGGTTTAAATGATGCTCACTTTATACTCTTATTAATATTTATTTTTAGAGAGTTTCCTTTTTAGATAGAGCCTGGCCTTTTCTGCATTCCAAATTATGGGTACCAATTACTTTTACCCTTAAAATATTTCAGGAGAAGTATCTCCCTCCAAGTTATATCAGACAAGTTAATAAGAAAATGTGAGCAGACTGGAAATCATCAATTAATCCCATTTTTCCTATTACAGAAAAAATTATCTAAGATACTTTCTTTTTTAAATTTTTTTTCTTTCCCCATCTTAAAAAATAAAACAAAAACAAAACAACAACAACAAAAAACCAGAAAGGTAATAAGACACTAACTATAAAAGTAATGGGCACACAAACTTTAATTAACGTTGTTTTAAAATCTTGTTTTATCATTTTAAGATCATTGTCATTGTTATTAATATCTAATATAAACATATATAATTTCATGTAATTTATTGCTAAATACACTATTCAAAATGGTTTAGTATATTTTGATTTGATGAATAACCTTCAGAAGAAAATACACTAAAAATTTATATTAAATTGAATAAATAAGCTCTGTATCTTGTTTGCTGATTGAGAGCCTAGTATAATTAAGAAGTTATGTAATAATTATCAGAAAACAATTAAAAACTTGGTAATTTGATAACGCAAGTAGAATTTCTTTTAATTTCCTTTGGGATCTATGTTCATATCTGACAGATAGCAAATAATTATATAAATGCTAATTAGATGAATAAAAGAACAGATAGATGACTTTGGCCACATGCCACATTGTTAGTTGCTGAAAACAGCCTTGGCCCTCATGAAACTTACATTTTAGTTTCCAATGCTTCACATGACACATATCACCATTATTGGTCTTTTGGAATACCACAGTAATTTCTTAACTATTTTCTTTGATTCTGCTTTTGCCTTAGTTGGGAAATAGAAACAAAATATCATCCCAACTCAAAAAACCTCTTCACAATTGCAGAAGAGAAAGTAACAGTTTGATTATTAAATAAGCATTTAACTAGAATGTAATATGTATCACAGGCAATCCGCTAAGAGAGTGAAAAGACAGAAAAAATTTCACCTTTTAATTTATCCAAGCAGATATAATTCCTTATGTAAAGGTTCTCAAGATGAACAATAACTAGGTCTCAAGTCAGAGGTCTTGACAGCACCATTTGTCACACATAGTTCATTCTAAATTCATTTGATAGTTGGGGTGACCATCTATGTAAACTAATTGCCTTTATCCAAAGACACAATGAAGTTGTTGTATCTTCATGACAAAAGTTTGATTTACAATGTGGAGTGAGTCACTTGAGGAAGTTAGGATTTGCTTTCCTGCAGAAACTGGGAGGCAGGGGTGCCAGTATATGTGACCACATGAATGAATATATATATATGTATATGATTATATCTCATGTAGGTGACTTCGAGGTTCTTGAGAAAGACATTTCTGGGTTGTAAAGCTAGCAAGAGGCTTATTTAGCTTTTAAAAACATTTATGTGCATTTTAAAGTGACAGGGAGAGAACTAATAAGATTTCTAAAGTAAATCCTCCAAGAAAAGGAAGAGGAAACTCTTCTCTTATTTTCAACAGAGAGAATTAAGCTGTTCATTTTTAATTTGTATTTTCCCATCTGTCAGTAACTAAAGGTGCCTCAGGTCACTTTCACTGAAGACTGATGATGGCAGACAGATGAAGACAGTGACTAAAACTTAGGAGACAGCAATAAAGAAATTATTTGACACATCAAAAAAAAATTACGTTTGAGCACCAAATGTAAAAGTCAAAAGCAGCAATGAAAGGCATAAAATGCCAAACCTAGGTCTTCAATTTGAATGTTTGGGAACCTCAGAAATGGTGGGGGAGTGGGGAGATGCAGCAGTTGTGATCAAGGTGTCACCCTGAAAGTTTAGTTAGTGATAGACTGAAAATGAATGGAGGCCAGTGGTTCACACATTAGACTAACAGGTGAAAGAAACCAGGGCCCATGTGAGATGGAAATGAATTCAAAGACGGTGGGGTAAATTACAGACATTTAGTCAACTGTCAACCAAGGTGACAATTCCTTAAATTCTCACTAGAAAACAATATTACTTTTACTTTCTTAATTAGCCTCCTTCCTTTAGTGATCTCACTTCCTATAGAGCTTTCCTCCAAGCAAAAACAAGAAGAGTATCGATTTAATCTACCCCTTCTGCTCATTGGACTTCTACTAAATACTTTTTTGAAAAAACAATTGTTTTCAAAAAAATTGGAATTAATTAATTAATTAAATACAAATGAAGTAAGTATATACGGAATCACATATATATACACAAAATGCTGGGACCTGGGTTAGTAATTTAAATAATTCTCAATATACAGGAAAAAAATATATACCTGCTTTTTTTTTCTTCCAAAACATTAACAATGTGCAAAGGAAGGCAATGCTGTTGTTGTAAAGCTCTAAATTAAACTATCTGCTAATGGCACCCACCACAAGGCAATTGTGAAGGTCAAATAATAAGATCGATGTACAAGATTAACATAGTACCTGTTCAACAACACTCATCCAATAAAAGTAGAATACGGCTATTATTATCAAGATATATTGTTTTCTTAAAACAGATTTCTCCTTACTACAAAAATAATATTACTTTGTGCCTAGACATGTTTCACTGATTTGAAAATTTTGATGCCTCAGTATATCATCGATATTTTTTGTAGTCTATTGTTTTTATTTTTCTCATTAATACAAAGGAAAGCCTCACGTATATCCATCTTTGGTGTTGGGTCTTTAAAAGCTATAATACTTACATTATGCAAATAGTATATTTCATAAGACTGAGAGTATCATATGGATTACATAAAATGAATATAATTCATTAATAGATTTTGTTTTAAATTATGGAATTCTTGGATACTAAAATAAATTATTATTTAAAAGAGCTTTAACTGTTCTGATGGCTTATGTTAAGTTTTTCTTTTCTGAATTATGTTAACCTGTCTGTAGTAACTGTACCATAAGAGGTTTGTTAGTCTTAGAATTTTTAAAAATTCATTAACTATCTCAAATGTGTTTTCTGGTGTATTATCAGTAAATAAAGTATTTTCTCCTGACAATGGTCATCAGAGGAGGATCTATTTTTCTCAACATAAAAAAGTATAAAACTGGTAAACATTTTTAAAACAAATTTCAGGACAACTTAAGAAGTGTTTACTCAGAAAAAAAAAAAAAAGCTGGTACTACGTTAGACTAAAAAACGAATCTGTAGCATTCTTGCCTGTAGTTATTTCCATCTTATCAGTTTTGTTGGCAAAATCCCACAGCTTTACCTGATGCCGGTGGAGGACTCAAATCAGGGCGTTTAGAAGAGCAAGTAGAAATTCAATGGGAAGATTTAGAAGCAAGAGGGTCAGAGAAGAACTGAGATAATAAAGTTTTCAAATACAGTTGGCTAGCAGCTAAACTAAAAATGTGTGAGAAACCCCAGAGGGCTCAGTGAAAATTGAAAGCCTGGGGAGAATATGACCTTGCTGAACCTTTGTGTATAATTTTCAACTCACATATAGCTGGGGTGGTAGGGGTGGAGAACTTACTTATAGAACTAGCTTGAGGTGCCAGAGCACTTCCTCTGCTAGAATTACTAGGTAATGTCCAAACTAGACAGACATAGGGGAGATCCCAAGGGAATCAGACTTTAAAAAACAAAATAAAACAAATAGAGCAGATATAGGAGAGGCTGCCCAGTGGGCCATCTAGGGGCTGGGGAATTGGGAGACTACTTACCCTGTTTCAACTCTGCTGGCACTCGACCACTTTCTCCCCCCAGGGCCTGAGGTGAGGCCAGCTTAATAAGCTGCCACCACCACAACCAACACACACTCACAGGGTTCCAAAGGTGGACCCTCCTCCTCCTCTACATGAAGCAGCAGTGCTACCACATCGGAGAACAGGCAAACCATAACGCTGTCTGTATCAGGCTGAATGATGAAATTCTGTCCCAAAACCACTCCTACAGAGAGTTACAAAATAGGCATTTTCCAAGGCTCTCAATCACATTGTGGTGTGGAGACAGACTATAGTGTGCATCTCAACTGAGAGTCACAAGCTCTGGAACAGGGTTCTGATAAGAGTAACAGTCCACATTCCTGACTACCTAGGATAAGGAGCCAGTGCAGCCACCTCACTGCCCAGCAGAGATTTCAGTGCTTTTCACCAGCAGCTCTTCCCAGCCACCCTCAGCAGGGCTGGTACCCTGTGTCACCATAGGAGTATTCATGGGCAAGCCAGGGATTTTAGCTCTGTCCAGCTGTGTCCCCTAACCCTTTTAAAAGAGAAAACTCAGGACACCTAGCACTCCACTGTCCAACACATTACCTGAAGCAATAGAGAGCACCTCATAGTAAACAATGATAAGGTACATACCAACTGCTTGGACCACAGCTGGCTCTTATCTGTAGGTGTCACTTACTGGCCTGAAGGTAGGACTGCACAGCACAATGTAAAATCTGCGGTCAGAAGTGTTAGGCTATGAAAGCAAAGCAAAAAAGACTAGTCAAAATATAATCATACACCCAAGGTAGGAGAAAAAAAGGAAATTTTTTACAAACACAATAATATACAAGAGAAAGAACAAATTCTTTCACACACACAAAAATGAGAAATGACAACTCCAGGTGAAAAGGAACCAGTGCAAGAATTCTGGCACTATGAAAAATCTGAATGTTGTGATACCAACAAAGGATAACATAAACTCTGCAGCAAAAGTCCCTAACCAAAATGAAAACTCAGAAATGACAGATAAGGAATTTGAAGTATGGATAGCAATAAAGCTAGTGAGATCCAAGACAAAATTGAAAGTCAACCCAAAGAAACTTCTAAAGCAATCCAGGAAATGAAGGAAATGATAAACATCTTAAAAACAAATCAATCAGAGCTTCCAGAATTGAAAAACTCTTAAGAAATTTCAAAGTGCAATTGAAAGCTTTATAAATAGGTTACACCAAACAGAAGAAAAAAATTTATAGCTTGAAGGCTGATTTTTTTTTTCAACTAACAGAGCCAGGAAAAAAAAAAGAGAAAAAAAATTTTTTAATTAGCAAAGTATTTGAGAAATATGAGATTAAATACAGTGACTAAACCTATGAATTATTGGCATTCCTGAGAGATAAGGGAAAAAAGTAAAAAACAAATTATGGAAAACATATTGTAGGAAATTATTTTTTTTTAAATCCCCAATTTTGTTAGGAAGATAGATATCTAGATACAACAAATCCAAACAAAACCTTTAAGATACTATACAAATTGCATGTCATCAAGGCATATCATTAGGAGACTGTATAAGATCAATGCTGAAGAAAAAATTTTAAAACAGTTAGAAAAAAAGGCCAGATCACTTACAAACGGAACCCAATCAGGTTAACAGCAGACTTCTGAGCAGAAACCTTATAGGCCAGAAGAGATTGAGAACCTATTTTTAGCATTCTGAAAGAAAATAAATCTCAATAAAGAATTTTATATTCTGCCAACTTAGCTTCATAAGTAAGGGAGAAATAAATCTTTTTTTAGCCAAACGATCACTAAGGAAATTCATAACCACCAAGGAAATTCATTTTCACTACAGAAGCCTCACAAGAGATCCTTAATGCAGTTCTAAGAATGAAAACAAAAGAATCATACCTGTTACCACAAAAACACACTTAGGTATATAGCCCATAGACCCTACAAAGCAATTGCACAATATAAACTACTAAGAAACAGCCTAACAACTTCACAATAGGATCAAAACCTCACATATCAATATTAACTTTGAATGTAAGTAATATAAATGCTCCACTTAAAGGCACAGAGTGGCAAGTTAAATTTTTAAAAGACTTATTTATCTACTGTCTTCAAGAGACGCATCTCACATGTAATGTTATTCACAGGCTCAAAGTAAAGAGTTGGAGAAAGAGCTATCACCCAAACAAAAAAATAATAAAAGAACAGGAATCACTATTCTTATAACAGATAAAGCAAATTTTAAGGCAGCAATAGTCAAAAAGGACAAAGAAGGACATTACATAGTAATAAAGGGTTCAATTCAGCAATAAGACTTAACTATTCTAAACCTACACACACTCAACATTAGTGTAACCAGATTCATAAAACAAGTACTTTTAGACCTATGAGAAGACTTAGACCACCACACAATAATAGTGAGGAACTTCGACACTCAACTGGCAGTGTTAGATCATTCATGCAGAAAACCAGCAATGAAAGTCTGGACTTAAATTATACACTTGAAAAATTGGACCTATAGACATCTACAGAATACTCCACCCATTAACCACAGAATATACATTATTCTAATCTTCACTCAGAACATACTCTAAGACCACATACTCAGTCATAAAGCAAGTCACAATAAATTTAAAACAATGAAATTATATCAACCGAACTCTCAGAACACTATTAAGGAAAAAAAAAACCAATACCAAAAAGATCTCTCAAAACCACACAATAATATAGAAATTAAGCAAACTTCTAAATGACTTTGCGAAAACAAAAAAAATAAGGCAGAAATGAAAAAAAAATCTTTGAAACAAATGAAAACAAGGACACAAGCATTAACATTTTTGTGATGCAGTAAAAGCAGCCTTAAGAGGAAAGTATATAGTGCTAAACACCTACAGTAGGAAGTTAGAAATATCTCAAATTAACAACCTAATGTCACACCTACAGGAATTAGAAAAACAACAGACTAACCCCAAAGCTGCAGAAGAAAAGAAATACTAACTCAGAGCAGAACTGAATGAGATTGAGACCCAAAAATCCATACAAAAAGATCAATGAAACCAAAAGTTGTTTCTTTGAAATAATATACAAGACTGATAGACCACTAGCTAGATTAACAGAGAAAAAAAAAAAAAGAGAAATCCAACTAAGCACAATCAGAGATGACAAAGGCAGTATTACAATCAATCCCACAGAAATACAAACAATCTCCAGATGCTATTAGGAACACTTCTCTATATGCAAATTAGAAAATATAGAGGATTAATAAATTCATGAAAACACAACCTCTCAAGGTTGAATCAGGAAGACATTGAAACTCTGAACATACCAATACTGAATTTCAAAATTTAATTGCTAATTTAAAACAAAAGAACTACCAGCTAAAAAAGTCCCACAGTAGATAGCTTCACAGTCAAATTCTACCAGATGTTCAAAGAAGAGCTGGTACCAATTCTACTAAAATTATCCCCCCCAAAAAAATTGAGCAAGAACTCCTCCCTATCACCATAATAAAAAAATCTGGCAAAGCCACAACCGTAAAAGGAAACTGTAGGCCGACATCCTTGATGAACATAGACACAAAAATCTTTAACAAACTACTAGCACACCAAATCCAGCAGCACCTCAAAATGTTAATTCACCATGATCAGGTAGGCTTTATTCTTGGAATGAAAGTTTGGTTCAACATATGCAAGTCAATAAATGTGATTCATCACATAAATAAAATTAAAAACAGAAAGCATATAGTCATCTCAATATCTACAGAAAAGAGTTTTGATAAAATCCAATATCTCTTCATGATAAAAATCCTTCACCACACTAGGCACTGAAGGAACATAACAAACCATAAGAGCCATCTATGACAAACACATAGCCAACATCATATTGAATGGGCAAAAGCTGGAGGCATTTCCCTTAAGAACAGGTTCAAGATAAGGTTGTTCCACACAGTATTGGAAGTCCTAGCCAGGGCAATCAGGCAAGAGAAAGACTAGAAAATTCTAAAAACTCAGATAAATTCTCCTAGAACAGATAAATAACTTCAGCAAAATTTTAGGACACAAAATCAATGTATAAAAATCAGTAGCACTTCTATACACCAATAATATTTAAGCTGAGAGCCAAATCAAAATGTAATCCCAATTATAATTGCCACAACCTAAAATAAAAAGAAATATAGCTAACCCAAAAAAGTGAAAGAAAGATTTCTGCAATGAGAATTAAAAGACACTGCCAACAAAAGTCAAATATGACACAAACAAATGGAAAAATTTTCCATGCTCATGGTTAGGAAAAATCAATATTATTATAATGGTCATACTGCCCAGAGCAATCTATAGATTCAATGTTATTCCTATCAAACTACCAAAGTCATCTTTCACAGTAGAATAAACTGCTCTTAAGTTCACATGGAACAAAAAAGAGCCTGCAGAGTCAAATTACTCCTAAGCAAAAAGAACAAAGCCAAATGTATCACATTATCAGATTCCAAACTGTATTGTAAGGCTACAGTAACCCAAACAGCATGACATTGGCACAAAAACAGGCAGACAGACAAAGAGAACATAGAAATAAAGCCTTACACCTACAACCATCTATATTTGACAAAGCCAACAAAAATAAACAATGAGGAAAGGATACGCTGTTCAATGGTGCTGGGATAACTGGATAGAAATACCCAGAAGATTGAAACTGGACTCTTACTTTTCAGCATATACAAACATCAACTCAATATGGATTAAATATTTAAATATGATACCTAAAACCATAAAAATCCTAGAAGAAAACTTAGAAAATGCCCTTCTTGACATTGGTCTTAGCCCAAAAGTTTATGACTAAGTCCTCAAAAGTAATTGCAACAAAAACAAAAATTTACAAGTGGAATCTATTAAACTAAAGAGATCCTGCACAATAAAAGAAATTATCAAGAGTCCACAACCTACAGAATGAGAGAAAATATTCTCAAACTATGCACAAGATAAAGTTCTTGTTCCAGAATTTATATGGAACTGAAACAATTTAACAATCAAAAACAACCCCATTTAAAAAGTGGACAAAGAACATTCACAGATACTTCTCAAAAGAAGACAAATAAGTGTCCAAAAAACATGAAAAATGCTCAACATCACCAATCCTCACAGAAATGCAAATCAAAACCACAATAAGATACCATCTCACTCCAGTAAGTATGGCTATTGCTTTTTGTTTTTGTTTTGTTTTGTTTTCTTGAGGTAGAATCTCACTCTGTCACCAGGGATGGAATGCAGTGGCACAATCTTAGCTAACTACAGTCTCCTCAACCCAGGTTCAAGCAATTCTCCCACCTCAGCCTCCCAAGCAACTGGGATTACAGGGGTGCACCACCACACCCAGCTAATTTTGTATATTTAGTAGAGATGGGGTTTCACCATGTTGGCCAGGCTGGTCTAAAATTCCTGACCTGAAGTGATCTTCCTGCCTCAGCCTCCCAAATTAGAATGGCTATTGTTAAAGGGTCAGAAATAATAGATGGCAAGATTGTAGAGGTAAGGGAATGCTTATACACTGTTGGTAGAAATGTGAATTTGCTCAGCCACTGTGGAAAGCAGAGCAAAAATTTCTAAGAACTTAAAACAGAGCTACCATTCTGCCCATCCATCTATAACTGGATTTATACTCAAAAGAAAATTAATTATTCTACCAAAAAGGCGCATGCACTAGTACATTTATGTCAACACTAGTCACAACAGCAAGGACATGGAATCAATCTAGGTGTCCATCAACAGTAGATTGAATAAAGAAAATATGGTTCATATACACCATGGAATACTATGCAGCCATAAAAAAGAATGTTCTCCACAACAACATGTATACCACTGGAGGGCATTATCCTAAGCAAATTAATGTGGGAACAAAAATCCAAATGCCACATGTTCTCACTTATCAGTTGGCGCTAAACATTGAGTACATGTGGACATAAAGACAGTACTCAATGGGGATTACTAGAAGAGGGAGTAGGAGAGGGGTGAAAGGGTTATAAATCTGGGTGCTATGTCCACTATCGGGCGACAGGATAATTTGTGCCCCAACCTGTAACAAACCTGCACATGCACTCCTTGACTCTAAAATTAAATTTGAAAGTATAATAAATTATAACATCCACTGTTGGATTTATAACATACACAGATATAACATTTATGTCAATAATAGCATAAAGGAGTGGGATTTGGTGCAATATTTCTATTTTTTTTTCAAAAGCAAGTTAGTACACAGTGTATGTTAAGTCAAAGATGCATATTTTAGTTTCTAAACCAAACGCTTTAATCAATGCAAAGAAATTGGTATTCATATTGGAAAGAAACTGATTGTGGTAATAGTTACATAACATTTGTCAAAACTCACTTTTTCAAGGTAGACTTTATTGTATGTAAATTACATCAGTGAAGCTGAGTTGAAAAATGAGCTTTCCTAGAGTTTTCCTACAAAAAAAGACGTCTTATTTGAATATAAACAATTTTAGGAACATCTCAAAATTGGCTAAAACTGAAAAGATGTAAGAAGCTGTGATAGTTAAACAAACTCAGAATAGAAAAGACAATGTTTTCCCTCTACTAAACTGTGTACCAATAAACAGCATATTGAAATGAGAACGTTTTGTAAAATAATGTAATATGAGAATTTCAAATAAAATATAGCTTTAATTTTAATCAAATATTAGAATGTCATAGAACTTCTCTTTCTTATTAAAAGTACAATTTGTGGGAAATATGATGGCAAAAGATTGTCAAAAGTCATCAAGGATAATGACAATGTCAATGCTTCGACCTCTGCAATAAAACTAAAGATTCTAATCTGAAAGTACAGCTTTCACGTTATCAATCTGAATTTAGCAATAGGACCAACTAAATAATTTAGTAAATGCAATGCCTTTTAAATCAACATTTTCCAAAAGCAGTACCCCTGATTTTGTTAAGGGAAATCCCCAAATGGTAAAAATATCAGGCTCTTGCCAAGACTGCATCTTCCCTTGGTTCAGCAGATATACATAGCACAGGTTTTTTTCAGAGGTATTTTATTGTTTTTCTACTTTTCATCAGGGTTCTGTTGCCATGGCAATAAAGCAGGCAATCTTGTTGGTTTTCACCTTTGCTGTCTTGCTTCGTATGGTTCTCTCTGCTCAGAGCAAACATGGTGGGTGCTGCACACATACAAATGTCTGATTTTGTATTTCCTTCTTGGGAGTGCTTGGCAGCTGGTCTCCTGAGACAGCTGAAGCAGCACTTCACAAAGTGGCATTCATCCTTCTCTCTAATGGCCACCATCATATGTCTCACTCATTTTGTGATCTCTCTTTTAAGAAGGTCACAGCTCCTCTTGAAAGATTTCCTTTTCCCATTGAAAACAGAGGTCTTTTAACATTTCAATTAACTTCGTTGTCAGATCAACTCTAAATACATTCCCTGTTTAATGTTACCCGTTGTTAAGGTGTGAAATAAAAAAGAAAACTCAAAAGAGCATATAGGCTCACCAAGAATACAGATGAATGGATTTATTTAGTGAACAAACACTTTAACTTTTAGTCTCTTCTCATTTACCTATAGCAATTACCAATTATTTCAACTATCTAAATGTAAATCATGATTCCCTTCAAAGGCTGTTTAAGTCTTTGAATGGGGCAAAGCAGCATGCATTAAATATTTGTTGAAGAGGTAAATAAACACATAAGTAAAGGACACACATGCACATATACACACACATCCCAAATATTGTTGAATTAAAGCCAGAAAGAAACTAAAACAGGGATTAAACCTTGTGCCTATTAGATATAGGGAGTCCTTCCACAAACACCATACTTTCCTCTTCTGCCCAAAACAAACATTTTCCCCCCAATTCCTACCTATTTCTGATTACCTAAGTTTAATGTTACCATATTTATTTTCATCTGATAGCCAGTGTTCTTCAACAACATTTATTCATCAGGTTTTTTGGCTTGTAATTATTTTTAAAGGAAATTTTTAGTCTTACTACTTATAGATTAAAATACAAGTTTTATACATCATTCATAAGACAGATTTCTATGAATTTAAGTAAAGTTTACAAAAAGAAAATGGTAATATTTTTAAGATTTCATAATTCTGAATTTTGTTTAATTTTGTGGTTGTAGTCAGTATTGTCTAGATAATTCTTATCACATTATTATTATTAATCTCACACTTTAACATTTTTCTGTCCTTAAAATTGATGACTTGTTTTATTTAAGCAGTCCTTTTTTGCATCCAGCTGCATGGAATGTTCATTCCATGTTTTCTAAATGATCAATAATTTGTATTATTGTACTGTCACTAGTTCTTCTTAGCAGTGCTAGTTTTTTTTCCTACCTGTCAGGATTTCCCTATCCTTTTTTGTCTAGTTCCTTTGCAGAGTCACTGACTTTGTTCCTGAAGCATCCATCCATTATAGGACTCATTTCCAACTCCAGGAACAGCCATATATCCCAGGTTGGCTAGAGATACCACCCCTTCTCCCCAATGATTACTTCAGGAATCACTATATTACCCCTTCAGACACAGGAAGTTCTTAGAGGAGAAATCTCTGCATAGACAATGTAGATATAAAGCAGTTAGCAGCCATCTTGCTCACAATATGAAGTTCTTCTCTATGAAATAATGCCACATAAAGACAGGCTGAGCCAAGAGGGAGATAAAGACATAGAGGTGACTACATATATATCTAAAACCAGTTTTTTACATACCTGTTTCAGTTATATGTCCTAATAGTGACCACTTTTCTTAAGCTCAGGTATTACATCATTTCAGAAAGGACTTCCTTGCCCACAATAACTAAACTTTTAGTTTTTCTTTTACTGCATACTTTTATAACAAGCATAACACTCTGATCTGAATTCTCTAATTTACTTATTGTATTTTTATAGTCTCTTTCCCCCACTAAAGCCTAAGCTCCACTTTTGAGAATCTTTGCTCACAATTTTTACTATTGTAGTCCCAGAGCCTAGCAACATGCCTGGCTTTCAATATACAGTTATTGAATGCATAAATGAAGGAATAAAGCTTGTTTGAGGGGAGTTTCTGTAACTAGAAGCTAAAGGAACCTGACTAACGCATGCTTCGTTTTTCTAGTTTGTAGCAATACCATAAAAATCTAGGAATTGTTAATTCTATTTTATTAACTTTTTGCACGACTTATTCTTCACATTATTATGACTTTTGTCTAATTTGATTCCCTCCAGTGGGTTTTCAAAATAGTCTTCCAGCAGCATTTTCTGTACCTCCTATTAACCCTTTGTTTTGGTGTTCATATTGTCACCAGAGTGATATTTACAAGAAAAAAATGATTATGTTAACTCTGTGTGCTCTAATTTTCAGCAGAAAGCTTCCAATTTCCAGGTTCTTCAAACAAAACCATATCTCTCCTGGCTTCCACATATCCATGAACAGGAATTAAGAGGGATCCAAGAGCACTATGTACTTCAAATTAAACCTCTCCTGCAAACTCCACATGCCCACTAGCGAGAGTGAGAACCATGGAACCCTATGCTTCTGGCAAGACTCATCCCTCCCTTTCCAATATTTACATCTCACCTCCACCTGATTTGAGACCACCATTTTATTTTTCCCTTTAACCACTTTCAAATCAGTTATCACAGGACATTCAGAACTCTTAGCTCGTCTTTTTCTCTAGGTTCTAAACAACATGATGGCTACATAACCAGAAGTGCAACACTCTCATTCCATCCCCACCCCAACCCCTCCCCCAGCAATCTTTAAATCACTTTTCTGCTCTATTTTTATTCTTAGAATCTCTATATATATCATATACTGTCTTTCCTGACAAGAATGAATATAAATTCCCTTTCATTGCTTCCCAATTTCTCTAATCCTTCCTGTAGTCTGGTATGGACAACAGAATCAGACCTGGCCAACATGGTACTCATTCTCCTTTCTGTAAGAGACGGCTATGTATGGTTTGTCTCCCAAAGATGCCTCTGTTCTAATTCCTGGAGTCCAATAATATAATGTTCTATGTGGCAAAGGGGAAAAAAGGTAACAGATGGAATTAAGTTTGCTAATACCTTAATCTTAAAGTAGGGAGATTGTCCTGGATTATCCAGGTGGTCCCAGTGTAATTGCAAGTGTCCTTAAACATGTAAAAAGGAGACAGAAAGTTAGATCCATGCAATGTGAGTATGGCTTTGAAGGTGAATGAGGGAGCATAAGTCAAGTAATAAAGGCAGACTATGGCAGCTTAGAAAAGGCAAAGAAACAGATCTTCCAGAAAGAATTGGAGCCCTGCTGACAACTTGATTTTAGGCCAATGAGACCCATTTAAAACTTCTGACCTCCAGAATTGTACATAATATGTGTGTGTTGCTTTAAGTCACTAAGTTTTTGGTAATTTGTTAAAGCAATTTCTTAGTCCATTTGCTTTGCTATAATGAAAAATACCATATTTGTACCTTATAAGATAGAGCATATGCCTTATTAGCTTATAAACAACAGAAATGTATTTCTTACAGTTCTGGGGCTGGAAAGTCCAAGATCGAGGTGCTAGCTTTGATAGTGACTCAGTGTCTGGTGAAGGCCCACTTCCTTATAGATGGCACCTTCTTGCTGTATTCTCACGTGGTGAAAGAGGCTAGCAAGCTCTCTGAGGTCTCTTTCATAAGAGCACTAATCCCATTCATGAAGGATGTGCCCTCATAACCTTACCACATCTCAAAGTTCTCTCCTCTTAATATTACCACCTTGGCGGTTAGGTTTCAGTATATAAAGTTTGGGAGAATAAAAAAATTCAGACCATAGCAAGCAGCAACTGACACATCATGTGGCAAAAAAGGGCCAGTGTTTCATGAAAATATTCCTCATATTGACATATTGATAATGGAAGAGAAAAGAATTATTTTCAGTAAGATCCCAAGATATAAGAACAACCGGTAGTGCTGAAGCCAAGAATCTCTCTCCATCACAGGAAAAAAGGAAAAAAAAAAAAAAAAAAGAAAAGCTGGGTGCTGTGGCTCACACCTGTAATTCCAGCACTTTGGGAGGCCGAATTGGGTGGATCATGAGGTCAGGAGTTCAAGACCAGCCTGACCAACATGGTGAAACCCCGTATCTACTAAAAATAGAAAAATTAGCTGGGTACAGTGGAGTGTGTCTGTAATCCCAGCTACTCAAAAGGCTGAGGCAGGAGAATCGCCTGAACCCAGGAGACGGAGGTTGCAGTTAGCAGAGATCAAGCCACTGCACTCCAGCCTAGGCGACAAAGTGAGATTCTGTCTCAAAAACAAAACAACAACAACCAAAAGCCTCATAAGAATTCAGTCCACACAAGAATGTCACATAAAGCAAACAAGCTATGAGTATACATTATGTGTATACGGGACTTTTTCAATTACGTGAGTCAATGCATTCTTTTTTATCTTAAGCTAGTTTGAGTCACATTTTTTCTGCTTTAACACTAAAAAATTCTTAAGCAATATAATCTTATATTTCCTTGACTAAGCATTTTATCTCTTAAAAAATTTCAATATATAATAAAGATTTTGCTTGACTCTCCACTCTCAGTAAGGTTTCCCTGACTCTCACAAGTAGATTTATTGCTACTTTGTGCCTATAATATAGCTACATTATTAAACGTATTGTATCTTGCAATGATTTTAGTGAGAAAGTGAGCTAAGGTTGTCCTTACACCCCCTGCCATGCCTTCACCCTGATGAGGAAAGTAGACTTGAAAATGGGTCTTAGTCACAAGAATGTTTTCTAATAAAAGTCAGGAAAAAAGAATGAATTAACAGTGTAAGGCCAGAATATTAATTCATAAGAAATAAAGCCAGTGTCACATTAATCAGAGAAATGTGTATTTTTCATGAAACAAAAATAAATATTTGGAAAGGAATTTTGTCTATCCTTGAGCAGATATGTTTGATTTTTTTATACATAGGTGTAAAATCAGTGTCAATATAAGCCAAATAACTCATCTTCCTTGTCCCCTCAATAATTCTCTTCACTCATAACCTTATAGTAGTTTGGAGCATGTATACATACATGCATGCAAATGCACACACACACACACACACACACACAGTGCTTTCTTTGATAAACCAGTGAACTGAAATAATACTCTTTTCCTCTGGAATAAAGTGAAAAGACATTGAGGTATTATTTTTTAGTTTGTTGGTTTTGTTTTTCTCAAGAGTTTTCAGTATACGGGAAACGAAAATATGTTACGTAAAATAGTGTAAGAAGGTAGTGATAGAATAGGAAAATCAGTTTCTTTCAATTTCCTTGCCACAAGGCATAGGCAGTGAGGTTCTGCATTTTCCCATTATGATAGCTCTCTCAGAGACATCACACCCAATGTCCTATCACCCCTCATATCCGCTCTGTATAGTCTTTAAACAACCATCAAAATTTTACATTCCTTTAATAAATAACAACTTAAACTTCAAATATATCGGGGTCATATTAATTTTAGCAAAAAAAAGAATTTATAACAATATAAGCTCAATAATATTAAGTACATTCACGTTATTATGCTATAGATATTCAGAACTTTCCATCTTGCAAAATGGAAACTCTATACCTGTTAAACAATCCATTTTCTTTCCGCACCCCCCAGCCCCTGGCAACCACCATTTTACTTATATTTCTGAGTTTGACAATGTTAGATACTTCTGTTATGGTTTGAATGTATCTCCTAAAGTTTCAGTGCAACAGTGTTGGGAACTGAGGCCGAATAAGAGGTGATTAGGTCGTCAGGGCTCTGCCTTCATGAATGGATTAATGCCATTATGTTGGGAATGGTTTAGTATCATGGCAGTGAGTTTTCTATAAAAGTGAGTTTGACCACCTTTTGCTTGAACTCTCTTGCCCTTCCACCTTCCACCATGAGATGATGCAACATCTTGCCACATGTAGGTTCCTCAATCTTGTATGTCCCAGCCTTCAGAATTATGAAAAATAAATCTATTTTCTTTATAAATTACTCAGTCTCAGGTATTGCTATAGCAACACAAAACAGGCTAAGATGATCATATATTTAATATATATATATATGTGTGTGTATGTATATATATATATTTAATATATTTAAACATATATTAAATAAACATATATGTGTATATACGTATATATGTGTATATATGTATATATACATATGTAGATATATATTTAATATATTTAAACACATATTAAGTAAATATATATCTACATATGTACACATTTAATATATAATCTATTTAAATATAATATGTTTAAATATATATATAGTTTAAATATATATATATATATATGTATATGTATATGTATATGTTTAAAAACCAGCGATGTTTGAAAGAGTAGGAGAATCCCTCTGCTCCTTGTAAAATCAGGTAGTAGCAGTAGCACTACCATCACTGTAAAGCATGGGACCCAGGGAGTATCTATGTGTGGCTGACAGACATCAAGGGATGGTATGTACCTAACCTACTGGTGAAGAAACAGCTGGAGAGGTAGTTGGTTCAATGGCTTTTTAAACTCTTCCTCTCTCTATCCATAAGGAATACTTGTCGATAAAACTAAGGAAAGAGCAAAGTCCTAACACCCAGAGATATTTGTTTACATCTCTATCTCTCCTAAAGACTATAGGTTCCTTCAGAAACAACAAAAACTAAAAAAGAAGACTGACTTCATTTAGCTTAGAGATGGAATCAGTTGGTAGAGAACCTTAGAGTAAATGTAAAAAATTTTTATTAAATAAAAGCTGGAGAATGATTATAATGAGCAACAGTGAGAGACCCAGAGAGAGAGAAACCTAAGATGTTTAGAAAATAACCTTTCATTCTTCAAATTAGTAACAAGCATAGCCAGAACTAAAACTCATTTTCAAGTTCCTTGTCATAATCTGCCACTGTTTACTGTCTTTTTCCAAATTATCATTTGGCAAGTAACGGAAGGTATTTTCAAGTCTCTTACAGGGTTTGTACTGAAACTTGAGGTTTGGAATATTCTTATTTCTCTTCGCTTTCTTAGCAAGTTTATATTTAACGGATATAAGAAGCTTTATTCATAAAAGTAGACTACATTTCCTGTGTTCTTCCTGTAAAATATGTATGTAATCTCTTCCATTCTTGTGGTTTCTACTTAAGAGAATCAGTATATTCTATAAAATTAATAAAATTACTGAATATATTTTACAACTATCATTGCAACACTTATTGTCTAATAATATTTCAAATTATATTGCTGGTTACTCAATCAATAGTAAAAGTGATTAAAATAAATTTATTTTTTAAACAGTATTAGTTTACAGTTTGCCCAACATAACTCAAAGTTCCTATTGTACTTTTCTAAAAAGACATTACCCTCACTACAGAGCGGGTAGTGAGTATATTAATAAATAATGCCAAAATATTTGTGGATAGAAAATTCCCATTGATAGAACAAAATATTAATATTATTTCTAAGACTGAGGACTGAAAATAAACTTAGAAAAATAAATATGAATATGTTTAAATAAAAATTGGCAGGGTTTAATAAGGAAAATAGTGAGGTAGTTTCTATAGGTAAAGAGCTCTTTATGGAACAAACAAATTATTTTGTAAGTATAAAATATGTAAAAAATAAAGATTTTCCATAATAGATTGACTCAAGATGACAGACTGTACAAATACTGCAGCATGCTTAGGCATCCAGGATTTTATAAAATAAGAAAAAATATTTTGTATATATTTACATACACACATGTGTTTCTATACCAAACATATGTATACACATGATGGAGAATAAATCCATTAATAGACAAGAACAAAATTTAAAGTGCCACTATAGTCCAAATATTATGAGCAATACCTAAATGATATAAAGTAAGAAGGATCATATCCAAAGAAATCAACAGAAAAGAAAATACATTGCAAAACAGATTCCAAAGCAGACTTTTGCAAAGGTAAAGGCATCTGAGGTTCCGAGGAATGAAGCAAAGTTAATGAAGCAAGCAGAAGAGTTTAGGTGAAACATTACTGATGCATTCAGAAACAGCTAAGGGGATATTGCAGCTACAAAAAAAAAATTTATTAGAAGACTTTGCATTTAAAAGTTAGTACTTACACTGGAAACAATAGTCTAAATACCAGAATGGGCATGGTTGAAGTGTAAATTACTGGGCTAGAAATCTACCAAGGGATTATCTCAGACTACATAGATAAATGCAAATGAGAGGAAAGTATAAGTGATAAGAAATGAATAACAGATTCATAGGTTCCAATATCTCTCTAAAATGAGTTCCAGAAGAAGAGGAATACCCAGAATAGAGTAAAAAAATAATAATAATGTAATAAAAAATAACACTTCCACTAACCAAAAAAAAAAAAAAAATGAGTCTTTAGCTTAAAAAACATGTGAACCAGGATGAGGGATCCAAGATTACTGAATAGGAACAGCTCTGGAGTGCAGTTCCTAGCAGAACAATGCAGAAGATGAGTGATCATTGCATTTCCAAACGAGTTATTACTGCACACAGACCAGGAGATTCCTGGGCTGAAAAGTGCCACCAGTTTCCAGCACGGCTGTTTCAGCCATACAGTGGGTCTCCACACAAAAACTCACACAAATCAGGGCTGCAATTTCAACTGGCATCTGGAATACCTGGGAGACAGAGCCACCCATTCCACCAAAAAAAAAGAGGGCTTAAACAGGGAGCCAGGTGATCTGGCTCAGCAGGTCCCACCCCTACAAAGACCAGCAATCTGAATTGCTCTGGATTGAGAGTTTCACAGCAAGTACAGCTGGACCCTGGATGATCCAGCTCTGTGGGAAGAGGGCATCCGCAATTACCAAGGCAGTCCACCACTACCAAGGCAGTCCACCATTACCGAGGCAATCCGCCATTACCAAGGCAGTCCGCAATTACCGAGGCAGTCCCCCATTACAGAGGCAGTCCACCATTACTGAGGTAGACCACCATTACCAAGGCAGTTCTAACTGTACCTCTATAAACAAAACCACAAGGAAGTTCACATAGCAGCTGGGTAGAGCCCACAGCAGCTCAGCAACGCCTCCACTGGCAGACTGTGACTCAGCTACTTCCTTGCTGGGCAGGGCATCTCTGAAAAAAGGCAGCAGCACATCAGGAACTTATAAATAAAGCCCCACCTTCCCAGGACAGAGCACCTGGGAAAAAAAGGCGGTTATGAGTTCCACTGCAGCAGACTTAAATGTACCTGCACAGCAGCTGTGAACAGAACAACAGAGCTCACAGCTCAGTACTTGAGCTCCTATAAGGGACAGGCTGTCTCCTCAAGCAGGTCCCCAACCCCTGTATATCCAAAGAGACAATTCATAAAGGAGAGCTCAGGCTAACATCTGGTGGATATCCTTCTGGGATGAAGATAACAGAAGAAGAACCTGGCAGAAACACTTACTGTTCTGCAGCCAGTGTAGGTGATCCCCAGAAAAGCAGGGTCTGGAGTGGATCTCCAGCAGTCCTACAATAGTGGGGCGTGTTTGTTTTAAGGCAAAAAAAAAAAAAAAAAAAAAAAAGAACAGAAAGAAATAACATCATCATCAACAAAAAGGATGTCTACTCAGAGACTCCATCCAAAAGTCATCAACTGCAAAGACCACAGGTACATAAATCCACTAAGATGGGAAAAAAACAGCACAAAAAGGATTAAAACACTAAAAACCAGAATGCTCTTCTCTTCCAAGGGATCACAACTCTTCACCCATAATAAACAAAGCTGGATGGAGAATGAGTCTGATGAATTGACAGAAATAGGCTTCAGAAGGTGGGTAATAACAAAATTCTCTGAGCTAAAAGAACGTGTTCTAACCCAATGCAAAGAAACTAAGAACGTTGAAAAAAGGTTTCATGAAATGCTAAGAATAAACAGCTTAGAAAAGAATATAAATGATCTGATGGAACTGAAAAACAAAGCACTAGAACTTCACGAAGCATACACAAGTTTCAACAGCCGAATTGACCAAGCAGAAGAAAGGATATCAGAGATTGAAGATAAACTCAATGAAATAAAATGAGAAGGCAAGATTAGAGAAAAAAGAGTGAAAAGAAATGAACAAAGCCTCCAAGAAATATGGGATTATGAGAAAAGACCTGATCTACGTTTGATAGGTATACCTGAATGTGACAGAGAGAATGAATCCAAGCTGGAAAACACTTTTCAGGATATTATCTAGGAGAACTTCCCCAACCTAGCCAGGCAGGCCACTAGTCAAGTCCAGGAAATACAGAGAACCCCACAAAGATATTCCTCAAGAAGAACAACCCCAAGGCACATAACCGTCAGATTCATGAGGGTCGAAATGAAGGAGAAAATACTAAGGGCAGCCAGAGAGAAAGATTGGGTCACCCACAAAGGGAAGCCCATCAGACTCACAGTGGAGTCTGTGGGGGCCACTATTCAAAATCCTTGAAGAAAAGAACTTTCAACCTAGAATTTTTATATCCAGCCAAACTAAGCTTCATAAGTGAAGGAGAAATAAAATCCTTTATGAACAAGCAATTGCTCAGAGATTTCATCACCACCGGGCCTGCTTTACAAGAGCTCCTGAAAGAAGCACTATACATAGAAAGGAACAAAGAGTACCAGCCACTGTAAAACATACCAAATGGTAAAGAGCATCAACACAATGAAGAAGCTGGTGTCAACTAATGCGCAAAACAACCAGCTAGCTTCAAAATGGCAGGATCAAATTCACACATAACAATATTAACCTTAAATTTAAATGGGCTAAATGCCCCAATCAAAAGACACAGACTGGCAAGTTGGATAAAAAGACAAAACCCATCAGTGTGCTGTATCCAGGAAACCCATCTCACATGCAAGGACACACATAGGCTCAAAATTAAGGGATGGAGGAAGATTTACCAAGCAAATGGAGAGGAAAAAAAACAGAAGTTGCAATCCTAGTCTCTGTTAAAATAGACTTTAAACCAACAAAGATCAAAAGGGACAAAGAAGGGCATTACATAATGGTAAAAAGATCAATCCAACAAGAAGAGCTAACGATCGTAAAAATATGCCCACCCAATACAGGAGCACCCAGATACATAAAGCAAGTTCTTAATGACCTACCAAAAGACTTAGACTGCCACACAATAATAGTGGGAGAATTTAACACTCCACTGTCAATATTAGACAGATCAACAAGACAGAAAATTAACAAGTATATCCAGGACTTGAACTCAGATCTGGACCAAGTAAACCTAACAGACATCTACAGAACTCTTCACCCCAAATCCACAGAATATACATTCTTCTCAGCACCACATCACATCTACTCTAAAATTGAGCACATAATTGGAAGTAAATCACTCCTCAGCAAATGCAAAAGAACGGAAATCATAACAGTCTCTCAGGCCACAATGCAATCAAATTAGAACTCAGGATTAAGAAATGTACTCAGAACCACATAACTTCATGGAAACTGAACAACTGGCTTTGTTGACTAAATAGAGAATGAAATGAAGGCAGAAATAAAGATGTACTTTGAACCAATGAGAAGACAGACACAATGTACAAGAATTTGTATAAAAAGAAAATTTAAAGCAATAAATTACCACATGAGAAGCAAGGAAAGATCTAAAATCGACAGCCTGTCATCAAAATTGAAAGAGCTAGAGGAGTAAGATCAAAAAAACTCAGAAGCTGGCAGAAGACAAGAAATAACTAAGATCAGAGCAGAACTGAAGGAGATAGAGACACAGAAACCCTTCAAAAAAAATCAATGAATCCAATAGCTGGTTTTTTGAAAAGATCAACAAAATAGCCACAGAAATACAAACTACCATCAGAGATGACTACAAACAACTCTATGCACATAAACCAGTAAACCTGGAACAAACAGATAAATTCCTGAATACTTGCACCCTCCCAAGCCTAAACCAGGAAGAATTAGAAACCTGAATAAAACAATAACAAGGGCTGAAGTTGAGGCAGCAATTAATAGCCTATCAACCAAATAAAGCCCAGGTCCAGATGGGTTCACAGCCAAATTCTACCAGACATACAAAGAGGAGCTGGTACCACTCCTTCTGAAACTATTCCAAACAACTCTAAAAGAGGGAATCCTTCCCAAATCCTTTTATGAGACCAACATCATCCTGTTATCAGAAACCGGCAGAGACTCAACAAAAAAAGAGAACTTCAGGCCAATATCCATGATGAATATAGATGCAAAAATCTTCAATAAAATACTGACAAATCAATTATAACAGTATATCAGAAAGCTTATCCATCATGATCAAGTAGGCTTAATGCTTATCCATCATGATGCAAGGCTGGTTCAACATATGTAAGTCTATAAATGTAATCCATCACATATACAGAACCAAAGATAAAAACCACATGATTATCTCAATAGGTGCAGAAAAGGCCTTCAACAAAATTCAACAGCTCTTTATGCTAAAAACTCTCAATAAACTAGGAATCAACAGAACATATCTCAAAATAATAAAAGCTATTTACGAAAAACCCACTGCCAATATCATACTGAATGGACAAAAACTAGAAGCATTCCCTTTAAAATCTGGCACTAGACAATGACGCCCTCTCTCACCACTTCTATTCAATAGAGTATTGGAAGTTCTAGCCACAGCAATCAGTCAAGAAAAAGAAATAAAGGGTATTCAATGAGGAAAAGAGGAAGTCAAATTGTTTCTATTTGCAGATGACATGTATATTTAGAAGACCCATTGGCTCAGTTCAAAATCTCCTTAAACTAATAAGGATCTTCAGAAAAGTCTCAGGAAACAAAATCAATGTACAGAAATCACGAGCATTTCTATACAACAAATACAGACTTAAAGAGAGCCAAAACAAGAACAAACTGCCATTCACAATTGCTTCAAAGAGAATAAAACACTTAGGAATACAACTAACAAAGGATGTAAAGGACCTCTTCGAGGAGAACTACAAACCACTGCTCAATGAAATAAGAGAGGACACAAAAAGATGGAAAAACATTCCATGCTCATGTTTAGGAAGAATCAATATTGTGAAAATGACCATATTGCCCAAAGTAATTTATAGATTCAACACTATCCCCATCAAGCTACCTATGACCCTCTTCACAGAACTGGAAAAAACCACCTTAAACTTCATGTGGAACCAAAAGAGAGCCCACATAGCCAAGACAGTTCTAAACAAAGAGACCAAAGCTGAAGGCATCACACTACCTGACTTA
>CAUYLG010033984.1:0-31520 GCA_963573385.1 Cacajao melanocephalus
CCTATGTCCATGTGTTCTAATTGTTCAACACCCACCTTTGAGTGATAACATGCGGCATTTGGTTTTCTGTTCCTGTGTCAGTTTGCTGAGAATGATGGTTTCCAGTTTCCTCCATGTCCCTATGAAGGACATGAACTCATCGTTTTTTTGTGGCTGCATTGTATTTCATGGTGTATATGTGCCCCATTTTCTTTATCCAATCTATTGTTGATGGACATTTGGGTTGGTTCCAGGTCTTTGCTATTGTAAACAGTGCCTTGATGAACATACGTGTGCATGTATCTTTATAATAGAACAATTTATAATTCTTTGGGTACATACCCAGTAATAGGATTGCTGGGTCAAATGATATTTATATTTCTAGGTTCTTGAGGAATTGCCACACTGTCTTCCACAATGGTTGAAATAATTTACACTCCCTCCAACGTGTAAAAGTGTTGCTATTTCTCCGTATCCTCTCTAGCATCTGTTGTCTTGAGATTTTTTAATGATTGCCATTCTAACTGGTGTGAGATGGTATCAAATGTGGTTTTGATTTGCATTTCTCTAATGACCAGTGGTGATGAGCATTTTTTCATATGTTTGTTGGCCTCATAGATGTCTTCTTTTGAAAAGTGTCTGTTCATATCCTTCACCCACTTTTGAATGGGTTTGTTTGTTTTCTTCTTGTAAATCTGTTTTAGTTCTTTGCAGATTCTGGATATTAGTCCTTTGTCAGATGGGTAGATTGCAAATTTTTTTCCCATTCTGTTGGTCACAGGTTTGCTCTAATGATTGTTTCCTTTGCAGCACAGAAGCTCTGGCGTTTAATTAGATCCCTTTTGTCTATTTTGGCTTTTGTTTCCATTGTTTATGGTGTTTTAGCCATGAAGTCCTTGCCTATGCCTATGTCCTGAATGGTTTTGCCTAGGTTTTCTTCTAGGGTTTTCATGGTGTTAGGTCTTATGTTTAGATCTTTAATCCATCTGGAGTTAATCTGAGTGTAAAGTGTCAGGAAGGGGTCCAGTTTCTGCTTCCTGCACATTGCTAGCCAGTTTTCCCAACACCATTTATTAAACAGGGAATCCTTTCCCCATTGCTTGTTTTTCTCAGGTTTGTCAAAGATCAGATGATTGTAGATGTGTGGTGTTGCTTCTGAGGCTTCTGTTCTGTTCCATTGGACTATGTCTCTGTTTTGGTACCAGGACCATGCTGTTTTGATTACTGTGGCCTTGTAGTATAGTTTGAAGTCAGGCAGCATGATGCCTCCAGCTTTGTTCTTTATGCTTAGCATTGTTTTGGCTATGCAGGCTCTCCTTTGGTTCCATATGAAGTTTGAAGTTGTTTTTTCCAGTTCTGTGAAAATGGTCATTGGTAACCTGAAGGGGATAGCATTGAAGCTATAAATTACTTTGGGCAGTATAGCCATTTTCACGATGTTGATTCTTCCCAACCATGAGCATGGAATGTTTTTCCATCTGTTTGTGTCCTCTCTTATTGCATTGAGCAGTGGTTTGCAGTTCTCCTTGAAAAGATCCTTTTCATCCTTTGTTAGTTGTATTCCTTGGTATTTTATTATCTTTGTAGCAATTGTGAATGTGAGTTCACTTTGATTTGGCTCTCTGTTAGTCTGTTATTGGTGTATAGGAATGCTTGTGATTTCTGCACATTGATTTTGTATCCTGAGACTTTGCTGAAGTTGCTTATCAGTTTCAGGATATTTTGGGCTGAGATGATGGGGTCTTCTAAATATACAATCATGTCTTCTTCAAATAGAAACAATTTGGCTTCCTCTTTTCCTAATTGAATACCCTTTATTTCTTTCTCTTGCCTGATTGCTCTGGCTAAAACTTCCAATACTATGTTGAATAGGAGTGGTGAGAGAGGGCATCCTTGTCTTATGCCAGATTTCAAAGGGAACGCTTCCAGTTTTTGCCCATTCAGTATGATATTGGCTGTGGGTTTGTTGGAAATAGCTTTTATTATTTTGTGATATGTTCCTTTTTTACCTAGTTTATTGAGGGTTTTTAGCATAAAGTGCTGTTGAATATTATCAAAAGCCTTCTCTGCATCTATTGAGATAATCATGTGGTTTTTGTCTTTAGTTCTGTTTATGTGATGGATTACATTTACAGACATGTGTATGTTGAATCAGCCTTGCATCCCTAGGATGAATCCTACTCCATCATGATGAATAAGCTTTTTGATTTGCTGGTGCATTCTATTTGCTGGTTTTTCAGTGAAGATTTTTGCAGCAATGTTCATCATGGATATTGGCCTGAAGTTTTCTTTTTTTGTTGCATCTCTGCCCGGTTTTGGTATTAGGATGATGTTGGTCTCATAAAATGAGTTGGGGAGGATACCCTCTCTTTGTATTGTTTGGAATAGTTTCAGAAGGAATGGTACCAGCTCCTCTTTGTATGTCTGGTAAAATTCGGCTGTGAACCCATGTGGACCTGGGCTTTTTTTGGTTGGTAGGCAATGCCACATATCTACAAGCATCTGATCTTTGACAAACCTGACAAAAACAAGCAATGGAGAAAGGATCCTCTGCTTAATAAATGGCATTGGGAAAACTGGCTAGCCATGTGCAGAAAGCAGAAACTATACCCCTTCCTGACACCTTACACTAAAATTAATTCCAGATGGATTAAAGACTTAAACATAAGACCTAATACCATAAAAACCCTAGAAGAAAACCTAGGCAAAACCATTCAGGACATAGGCATAGGCAAGGACTTCATGACTAAAACACCAAAAGCACTGGCAACAAAAGTCAAAATAGACAAATGGGATCTAATTAAACACCAGAGCTTCTGTACAGCAAAAGAAATAATCATTAGAGTAAACTGGCAACCAACAGAATGGGAAAAAATTTTTGCAATCTACCCATTTGACAAAAGGCTAATATCCAAAATCTACATAGAATAAAGCAGATTTACAAGAAAAAAGCAAACAAACCCTTTCAAAAGTGGGTGAAGGATATGAACAGACACTTTTCAAAAGAAGACATATATGAGGCCAACAAACATATGAAAAAATGCTCATCATCACTTGTCATTAGAGAAATGCAAATCAAAACCACACTGAGATACCATCTCACACCAGTTAGAATGGTGATCATTAAAAAATCTGGAGATAACAGATGCTGGAGAGGATGTGGAGAAATAGGAACACTTTTACACTGTCGGTGGGAGTGTAAAATAGTTCAACCATTGTGAAGGACAGTGTAGTGATTCCTCAAGGACCTAGAAATAGAAATTCCATTTGACACAGCAATTCCATTACTGGGTATATACCCAAAGGATCATAACTCATTCTGTTTTAAAGACACATGCACACGAATGTTCATTTTGGCACTGTTTATAATAGCAAACAACTGGAACCAACCCAAATGCCCATCGATGATAGGCTGGACGAGGAAAATGTGGCACATATACACCATGGAATACTATGCAGCCATAAAAAAACAATGAGTTGGTATCCTTTGCAGGGACATAGATGAATCTGGAAACCATCATTCTCAGCAACTGACACAAGAACAGAAAATCAAACATGGTATGTTCTCACTCATAGGTGGGTGTTGAACAATGAGAACACATGGACACAGGGAGGGGAGCATCACACACTGGGGTCTGTTGAGGGGGCTAAGGGAGGGACAGCAAGGGTTGGGGAGGTTGGGGAGGGATAACATCAGGAGAAACGCCAGATATAGGTGACGGGGGAATGGAGTCAGCAAACCACCTTGCCATGTATATACCTATGCAACAATCCTGCATGATCTGTACAGGTATCCCAGAACCTAAAGTACAATACAAAAAAAAAAAATGCAAGTTAAAAAAAAGTGTGCAAAATATAAATATGTATTTGAACATTAATAAAAATTACCCCACAAAAAAAAGTTGTTTCAAAAATCACAGCCAAAGAATGTCATCTGTGTCCTGCTGGTCCCTAGAAGGATCCAAAGAGTTCCAAGAAAAACTTAGTGGTGCAGCAACACAGTGAGGAGTACTAGGTCCCACTCCTGCAGTCCTGGATCCTGAACGTCCCCCCTGCCCCAGGGCTCATTCTGCCCAGCTGTGCTGAGGACTCCTCCCTTCCCTTAGTAGAGGCCTTGACTTCCCCTGATCCCTAGGGCTTGGCTCACATGTCTGTTTTCCATATTACTACATGTCTTTTTAATAAATGTTCCATTCTCTTGTTCGCACACCACCTTCAATGGCCAGCCAGCGGACAGGCAGTTCCCTCACAGCTGCTGGTGGCTAGGAGAACTGGCACAGCATTTGGGAAAGCCTGCTTTACGGCAGCCACCTTTAGTTTAGCCCTGGGCTCATCAGAAGGAGGAAAAGACCACTCAGAGCCTGGATATGGACTCAGAATCGGATCCAGAGACTTCACATAGTTAACAAGGAGACAAAAATAAACAAAGCAGGGGCAATTAGTGCCCTGTTAAAAAAGAGGCTCATTCACACACAATTCCTTCTGATTAAGGTGGTATCCCCTTTGGCCATTTTTCTTGTGATGATTATCTTCCCATCTCATGTCCTAAAGAGGGAACTCACAGCTCAGCCTCACAGATTTGTTCACAGCTTCAAAACCTAGCATATTAACTAAGCTGCTGTGGGAACTAAACTCTTGCAATTCCTTTGTGTCCTGATTTCTTTAACATTTTTAAACTTGCTGTTACTAAATTTTCTATTACACCTGTTCACATATATTATCTGGGAGGCAACCTGCCACAGAGTATTGACCCGTAAAATGAGAACCTAAAAGCTAAAAAATAAACCAAGAATCTAGATAAAAGCTAAAAATAACTTCAATCACTCTTCGGAGATGCTGGAGAGGAGAAAGTTTCTGCAGCCATCACAGTTGGCATAACTAACTTCTGAGCCCCCTTCCAGCTCTGAGCATCTTTGAGAAAGTGGCTTTTGCCTAAAAGGTTCAGTATCACGCTAGTAGGCCCAGCCACATCCATTGCTGGATCTGCACCCCTCGTACTCCGGTGATGGGGCTGAAGAGCATTCCTTGGCTCCCACCTGAAGCAACATCCTCACCCGGACTCTGAGACAGGCGTGATAGTTCCGTCCTGACCATCTCTGCATTGTTCCCTTGACTGTCAGCGTCCCAAGGGCCGGAACTGTGTCTCTGCACCTCTCCTTGCTCAGGCCCTCAACACAGTAGGCTATCAGAGAATGTTTGTTGAATGATTGCAGCGACGCTCCCTAGGCCTAACACATATCCTCATAGGCTTCCTAGCAGCCCCAGACACCATGAGTTGGTTTATTTGGGCCCCTCTTTGGTGTTGTACACAAAGACTACCATACTAAATACACTACTTTCCAAACTTTTTGTCACCTAGATTATGACTGTGATTCAGTTTCTCTAATCAGAAGCACTAGTCTGAGGCTAAAATGCAGAACCGAGTTGCATGGGGAAAGAGCCATAGCATGAGGCAACAATTATCTTGTACAGATCAGAGTTGAACTGACTTGGCTGTAGAACCTAGACCTGGGACAGCAGCTTCCTAATAGTGCAGCTTCCTGATTTTGGCAGAGGCAGCAACTCTGCAGTGTGATTTTGGGGAGCCATTCCTAGAAGCTCAACTTAGCTTGTTTCTTCAACTCTCCCAGCAATTCTGTGAGCTACAAATGCTTTTTCATAGACCTCTTTCTGCTTAGCCAGGTAGAACAGATTCTGTTATTTCTAATTGCACTGCCCTGACTGACCCCCTTACACCCTCTCAAACCGTTCCTGGCTTTCTACCTTTCAAAGTTATTTCCCACACTCAAACTCTCAAACTCCACTGCAGCTTAGTTTACCTAAGCTATATTAAGAATTCATTCTGCTCCAGGCCCTGGGCTAGATGCTGTAATATATCACATTATTGATGTGAATGGGTCTCTGCCCTCCTGGAGTTTACAGTCTAATGAAGCAACTAACCATGTAATCAAATGATTTATCAGTCAGAGACAGGGAATCCAAGACAGTTTAAATGGAAGACACTGACGTTTCTGCATGTTTTAAATGGGAAATGCTTACATTTTGGGAAGGCAGCTCATTTTTGGCCTACAAGTATTCATGAGCACACTATTCTGAGCATCTTCTGGAAAGTAAACCAAGGACCAGTAAACATTTTATGAGGTGATGGATTTTGAAACCTACCACAAACAAAAAGAACCACAGCTCATTACAGTCAGGCTGATTTCCATGAGCACAACAAAATACACACATGCTCCACTAACTCTAGCCTGTTCCTTCATAATAAAGGCTTTCTCACTCATTGCCTACAACAATGCAAGCGACCCTCAATAGTGCTACCCACATTTTCTTGGAAGAAAAATGCTGTCTGTCTTGGAGTTCTGAAGACTTTGTAGCATTCCAGCTTTATCTCCCATTAATTGCTCCATTCATCCTGAGCTTCTGGCACATCTGACCTTCCCCACCCTGAAAATACAAACTTCCCCATCTCCATCCCCATGCCTCACTCTAATCCTCCATACCACATTCCCGCTTTGTCAAAATCCTACCCACCCTCCATGGCTCCGATAAATGCCACCCACACCAAAAGCCTTCAACCAATTGCTAGAGACAGGGTTAATTTGTTCTACATCTGTACTACAGGCTCTTGACATTTACAAATTTTAACATTCTCTATTTTGACTATTTTTAAGTGACCCTAAACGTCCAAGTTCTGGACTGATTCAGAATTTTTTTGAGGACAGAATTTGAATAACAACTACAGGGTTACTGATGTACAGGAAAATATCACTAAGCCAAGAGGGTAGTGGGAAGGTTTGGTATAAACGAGGCCTTGGAGGATAAGAATGACAGAGAATGACAGAGCATCCTATTTCTACCCTCACCTTTAACCCACCCAGATAGAGAAGATGGGATTGGTAAGAGAGTGGGATCTAGTTCCTAAACCACAGCAAAAGGGTCTGGGCGTATCAGAAGGTAGAGGTCAGGCCCACTAATAAGAGGCAAAAGGAAGTCTGTCTAGGGGAAATGATCAAGGACTGAGGGAGCAGGACTGAAGTAGTGCTGGTTAGCGGCCAGGGCTCAGGCACCAATTGCCAAGTAGGATCTAAGGGCCATAGGGCCAGAGGGCTGACCAGGTACCCAGGAGCCATGCATCCCTATTTCCATACTCCTTGGTTACATCTACTGATCAAGCCTGTCCTGCAGAGGATGCCCCAGGTGCACAGGTCCCAAAGGCCTTGACAGGTATCCTCTAAATGTGAATGTCTACTGGATTTGGTGAGTGCCTCCCTCATAACATCCATCATCTGGGGAACGGGGGATCCTGCCTCTTCCCCCTCTAGACTGGCCAGGGCCTCATCTTAGTGATTCTTGTTTCTATATATAAGATCACAGATCAAAGTACAACAATCATGGCACTTGCCCTCTTGACCATGTTGATTGTGCCAAGAGTGGAATCAAACTCAAGCTGGCCTGCAAGTGTTTTCTCTTTGGATATTTGGACTTAGAACTAGACAACATTTAGTCAGTATCTCTCTGGTGCCTGAAGTCAGATGTAACACATAAGAGCTGTCAAAGTCTATTTTCCTACCATCTGGAAAAAGGCAGTCTGCATTCAAATAATATAAATAACACCAATAACAGCTAACACTTATTAAGCACCTTTTATGTACCAGGCACTATGCCAAGCCCTTTATGTGCATTAATTCATTTAGTCCTCACATCAACTGCAGGAGGTAAATGATATAATCATTCTTGCTTACAGAGGAGAAAACTGGAGCACAGCAAGGTTAAGTGACTTGCTCAATGTCACATGGCTAGTAAGTAACAACAACCCTCTGGCCCCAGGGCCCACCGTCTCAACCACTACTCTATATATGGCAGAGCTGTCAAGGAAAAGGGAGAACAACTGAGAGATGGCAAGAGCTGTGGTCATGTTCAAGCCCCTGTTCCAGTAGTCCCCAAAGCCAGACTGCATCTGCAACCATGCTGCCATGTATCTAGAGAGGAGGAAGTTTGTGCAACCAACAAGGGGTCGGTTCACAAGGTAACTTTCTGTCAGTAGCAACCAAAAAATTCTTAATGAGATACTATGTCTCTAGCATGTAGCATGTTGTCCACCAATAACCTGCTCACCAGCCAAAATGAGATTCCAATTTTAAATGAAATCATATCCTTAAAAACCTTCTACATCTTTCCGAAATCCCAGGAAAGAGTCCAAACTTTGTAACAAACAACGCCTTTCAGGATTTTGCCTCTGCTTCATTTCTCACCATTCCTCTGCCCTTGCCCGCTTTCCATGGCACTTTACACCTAGAGGGAGAAAAAAATAATTTCTGAATTCCCCTTGGCTTATCTCCCTGCCACCATTTTGTCTAAGTTCTCTCCAGCAGCTCACAAGAGGCTCTCTTGATTAGCATCTGCCTTGCTATTTCCTACTCCAGAGGCAGAGGCCAAAGACTATACGGTCAGGACTTCAGCACACCCGTATAATGACTGCTTACCTGGCTGACTCCCAAACACTGTACCCCGTCATTTCTGTCCACTGTGCTTCACTTCTCTGAGACCTTGATGCCTAATTGAAATGCACTGCATGGTGCCTAGAACACAGTAGTTGCTCACCATGTGATATTTCCCTTCCTTTTTACCTCTCTTCCTCTCCTGGTAACCCTATTATTGAAGGACTATTGTTCTCATCCTGCCCTGTGAAAGCATCTCAAGCCAAACTCCCCACATCATCTGCCCTGTGGCATATCTGAGAAACATCAACTCCTGTCCAAGTTCAGGGATCTGACAACAACAACTTTAAGCCCTAAGGTCTTGGGTCACGATTGGTGCTACTTTGGGGTCTGGGTCTGTGTCTGCAGATGTGTGTCAAAGGGCCCAGCCATGCAGAGAAAAGAGGGCAGAGTTTCAGGGATGCCCACACACCACCTTTCCCTGACCCTAGATTCACTATATAAAAAACTAGCTCAAAGCAAGCTGTTCTTGAAGCATCGTTCCATCTTCATAGCAATTCTATTTGTGTCTGCAGAAAAGGGCTGGAGCACCTCATTCTGCTACAATTGGAACAATTACCCCATAAATGTGATAATTACAGTTTGATCATTTTGTAGGCAAAGGGAAGACTGGTTCCAAGACTTGTTCCTCCTTATTGTAAATTTCTATGAAGAAACTGCTTATGTTCCAAGGCCACAGACTTCATATTTCAGAGTCAGATCAGAATGTCTTCTGGTTCCTTCCTTTCCGAAAGGACTAAGATTGGGGACATTTCCCTTTTGTGCTGACTAGGCTGCTAAGTTTAAGGGTATTTTCTAAAGCAATTGTTTCATTAACTGAAGCCAGGAGGATTAGGCTCTTTGCACACGCCCATTATCAACTCACGAGCTAGCTGTCTTGTCAAAAACTATACTGTCATCTTGGCATGGATTTGACCAAGGTTGCAAATACAAGGCCCTAAATACAGAAAAAAGCTATATTCAGTTTGCATTTTTTACAGCAAGCTGTGAACTCAGTCTGCCCATTCTGGACAATGGAATCTCATCTGTAAAATTCAAAGTTTGGAACCTTAAAACTCCTGCAAAAAATTGAGAATAAACAAGCCCGTGCTATGGAATAACCTCCATATATACTACTGTGCAAATTATTTAACCTTAAGTTAAATAATTAATAAATTAATAAAACCAATTATAACCACCACAGTGGAGCAGGAAGGGATCTTCAGGAATGGTGAAACCCTTGATCCTTAGCTATACTTTCAGGTATGTCTAAAGACACATTTCTGCCCCATTCTTGTCCAGAAGGTCTCCATTTGTCATCCTGAGTCTGCATTATGATCCTACTCTAGGCCCCATAAGGCTCATATTTTACACATCTGCCTTTAACAGCCACCCTTCATTTTTTAGAGTTTGAGAATTTTAGTCTGTCTATTTGTAGCAGTTCCAAGTTCATAACTTAAGTGTGAACTGGGTCACTATCTCAATATTCTAATGGTTCTGGTGGCTGTTATTTCTGATATTCCAATGCAAATAACCATAAACTGTTCAACGAGGTTCACAGTCCTGCTGGCATCTCTGCAGCTGCTATGGAGCTGAGCAGTGTTGCATGTTCTAGAGAGAACACCACTTCCAGCCGCAAGTACCATCTTTAGAAGTCTCCTCTACCATCCAGAGGTCCTCTACAAGAGGCTACTTCCAGTGTTTCACAGACATCCCTCTCTGTGTATAGCAGCTTAGAGTATTGCAGTTTCTCCATGTCAAATTCTCTCATGTCTGCTTCACAGATGTTCTTGTGAAAGCTGGAGAAGATACACTTTGTTATCTCTGGGTCCTCTACCAACAAACCTTAACCTCTTTCATAAAGGATTATCAATCCACTTCCCTCCAAATCATCCAAAAGGATTATCAATTGTATAATGTGGCTCTGCTATGTAGCTACAGTTTCCAGCCAAAGGTTGGGTGACCAGTCTAAGTGGAGCCAATCAAAGTTCCTTCCCTGGACACTTGAAATTGGAACTAAGTGATTCCAAACTCAGCTGGATACTCCTTGAACAGCGGAGGTATAAATGCAGACACTGTGGCAGAGCCATTTTCTATCCCATGCACTGGGTATCAGAGAAAGCCAATCAATGTAGAGAAATAAGGCAGCAGACACAGAGTGAAGTGTGGATAAGAGATAGAGACAGAAAATTCCCTGGTTCTTAGAAACTTTCCAAGCTCCAGTTCCAATCCTTTCTGAGACCTTCATGCATTACTGCCTTTGGATTTCCTAAACTATCTTCATACGGTTATTATTTTATACTCCCCTTCTATGATTTCTGCATTTACCAATCAAAATGATCATAATAAATGCTATGCTTTTATTGCAAAAAGTTCCACAACAAAAGCTTGCTACTCATTCTCATAAAAGGTCAACAACATAGCTGACAGCAGCAGTCTGGTAAGTTCTTGAGGAAAACTGCTTGGTGTAGCAGAAAGATGTTCTTTGGGGTCAGACATCCAAAGCTTCAAATCCCACCACTAGAAGCTACATGTCACTGAACAAGCTCTCTAACCATTTCAGACTTCAGCTTCTTTATCTGTAAAAGGGGTATGATAATTACCATTAGGCAGTGTTGTCCTGGGGATTAAAGTTCATGTCCAAAGAGTACCTAGCACTCTTCTTGGCACATAGAATGCATGTGATAAGAGAGAACGACTATTTATTTAAATGCCTAGTTTAGGGTTTGCCTCGGGGAAACTGTAACTGTAATGGGTAACCCTGGTTTAAAAGTTTCTAAAATAAAGCCAGATATCAACATTATATATTTGCAAAATGGCTGGCTTTCTTCATGATTAACATGTACATCTACATCCAATAAGATCAAACAAAAAGAAGTGGGCCTTTTAAATGTAGAGTTACCACATGACCCTGCAATTTCACTCCTACATAGATACTCAAAGAACTGAAAAAAGATATTCAGACAAGTACATGTATACACATATTCATAGCAGCATTATTCATAACAGCCAAAAAGTAGAAAGAGCCCAAATGTCTATCAACGAATGGATGGAAAAACAAATCACAGTACTGTATTATGTACAATAGAATACTGGCCATAAAAAGAAATGAAATACTGATGCATGCTGCAACACAATAAACTTCCAAGACATTTTGCTAAGTTAAAAAAGCCACATGCCAAAGGTCACGTGTATGATTCAATTTACATCATCTATCCAGAATAGAAGAATCCATAGAGACAGAACGCATATCGATGTTAGTCAGGGGCTGAGAGGAGTGGGGAAGGCGGGAAACCTGCTAAATAGGCCAGAAATTTTACTTTGGAGTCATGGAAATATTATAGAACTAGACAGTGGTGGTAGCTGCACAACATTGTAGGGGTTTTAAATGCTACTGAGTTGTTCACCTTTAAATGGTTAATTTTATGTTATTTGAATTTCTCTTGAACAAATTTTTTTTAAGAAATGACCTAAATTATACAAAGAGCTAACAATAAAAGAAAGACCTTCTTGATGAAAAGAGCTGAAAACAGGGTAAGGCTGGCGAGTAAAAATCAATCAAGGGCCCCTAAATTCTCCCCACAGTAGTATAGACCAGCTCTTAGAGACAGCTTTGTGGAGTCAAGGGCTCTTCTCCAGAGCCTAAGGGAATAGCAGGAAAAGGCCTGAGGTAAGAGTCGAGAGCTGTGACTGTGTCACTAAATAATCAGCGCCTCTCCCCTGAGCCTCAAGCTCCCTCAGCTGCAAACCCAGAGAACTACTTCCCAGGGCTGTTGTGAGGCTCAAAGCAAACAGTGAATATGAATGTATTCATTACCCACTATAAACATACAAAGTTTTCCACGTGGTTCAGCGAGGAAATTCCAGCTTGTTGTGTGTCCCTGGATAAGGTACTTAACTCCTCTAAATCTTGTTTTTTAATCTCTACCTACCTTATGAGATTGTTGGAGAATTAGAAATAATATATGCAAAATGCCTGGCACCCAGTACACCCTCATTAAGTTGAAGCTACCGTTAAATGGGTGGGAACAGTTTCAGCAAGGAAGGGAAGAAATAAGAGAAAATGAGCAAAATGGGTGTTGGGGATGAAGGTGGGAGTCAGTGGAAATGCCGTGGCCAGTGAAGGATTATGGCAGCCCAAAGGGAATATATGATCTAGAAATGGCATACATTCTGCCCCTTTTCTCTCCTGCATTCATAGCAGATATTGCCAGTCAATCATGTATTCTTTACTGCTGCACCAAGATATGGCCTCACAACACTCATTACTTTGCTCTAAGCAGCCATCGTCAATTGAAGAGTGTTGGCATGAAGGTGAAACTCACTTACCACTTCTCTACTAACAGTTTCTTGGGGGATGAGAGATCATGTGTCCCTAAGAGTACACATAATTTCACAATTTGTGCCATGTACCCAGATAAAATAAATTGGTGGAAGGAACAGGGCTGACTTATCTATGCAGTGTGCAGCACGATCACTTATGAGTTCTACCACGTACTTGCTCTGTGACCTGGGACAAGTCACTTCAGCCTTCTGAACCTGTTTTCCCATCTGTAAAACAGAAGCAATGGTACCCAGCTCATGGAGTTGCCAAGGAGCTCAAATGAGCTCATGTGTGTGAGATAGTAGATAAGACAACACCTACATATGAAGAATTTTTTGAGGAAGAATGTCCCACCTTGTTGTTGGGAACAGGAAAGACATAGAACATGCTGAGAGTTTAGTGAGATTTTTCAGCTCTGCTATACCCCAGGGCAGAAAATGAACTCCAAAGTTAAAACCCCAAAATCCTATTTCCCTGGTCAATCCCAGTGAGGTCCAAGGCAGCCAGGTTGTACAATGAGGAGGATTTCTCCAATCAGGTACCTTGAGGCTGAAGTTGTAGGCTCTGCCAGGCAAGCAGTCCTCTCTCACCAGGAAAGGGGCAGATGTCTAGGGTTTTCCAGATCAGTACCTAGGACAGGGAACTCAGGTGAAATACACAGCCTTGACCACTAAAGGACTCAGCAAAGGGCAGGCAAAGACCTTTTTTCCCCTTTTCTTTTCTTTTCATTTTTTTGTTTTAGCTTTTAAGACAGGGTGTCTGTCACCCAGGCTGGAATGCAGAGGTGCAACCAGGGGTCACTGTCGCCTTGACCTCCTGAGTTCAAGAGATCTTCCCACCTCAACCTCCTGTGTAACTGGGACTGGAGGCATGTGTCCCATTGCCCAGCCAATTTTTTTTTTTTAATTTTTATAGAGACAGGGTCTTGCTATGGTCTCAAATTCCTGGGCTCGCTCAAGTGATTTTCTCACCTCAGCCAAAGTACTGGGATTACCACCATGCCTGACCACCTTTCTTTTCAATGCTACTCCCCAGCCTAATGCCTTCAGTGGTTCTTCTTACCCATGGATAAAGTAAAAAAGATCTTGAAGGCCAGCCCCACCTTTTCCAACCTCACCTTCTGATTTTCTCTACCCTTAACCCATTGCTCCAGCCATTCTCTCCATTCTCAAATGAACCAGGCTCTCTCACACATACTTTCAGGCTTTTGCAAGTGCTGTTGTCTTTTGCACACAATATACTCCACATTACCATTCCCCAAATCCATTTAATTAAACTATCTTTCACACATCTTCCCAAACTAAAGCCTTCCCAGGGATCCCTCTCTTATGCATTTCCTTGGCAGCCTATACTACCCTTCATCATAATATTTATTACAATAGACTGTTGACAATCTGAGAGTAGGACTGTATTTTATGTTTATATCTTCATGGGTTGACACAGTGCCTGGCATGATAGTGTTCAATAAAGATTCATTCAAAGAATAAATGAGTAATCAATGAGAGATACCAGTTTATGACGTAATGTTGCAAACTATATAATGTTTTGATGGCTCTTTCCTCTTCTTTTCTACCATCGTTTCTTTTAATCATTCTCTTTTTTTTTGATTTATTGTAATGGGCAAACTCGGAATCAGGTGTCATTGAAAGCCTCCCAGTATAATTAGGAAAAAAAATTTCCCGATTTGCAGGGAGTAGGGGCTGATAGTCACTTTCAAGCCATGCAAAATGTGAGATTAACCTAAAGCCACACAAAGCTTTTGTGACAATGGGCCCTCTGACTCAGCTTCAGAGATGAGAGCAAAGAACTGTCCTTTGTTCTTTCCACATACTCCCCCTAGTGGCAAGAGCTTCAAGTAAGCTAAGGAAGAAAATGAAACCCATTTGGTCCAGAGCTATCACTTTCTCAATGCCTCATTCACAGGCTCTAAAACACATCGAGATTCCTTCACACCACCTATTCCAAGAGAAAAGGACTGACGAACATGAGAGGTCCAGGCCGCATCCTCTCTCCATGAAGTCACCAGAGCTACCGTTGTAGTTGTGGGTGATCTCTGGTCATCTGATACAATTGTGCCCGACCTGGGTCTCCAGACCTCTAAACATCAGAGCAAAGAGTATTGGGGTCCCTGAGAAGATCTGGACATATTAAAATGCCTCAAAAAATCATATCATCACTTGGCATGAAATTGGAAACCACCGAAGAAACTGACCAGTATCTTTGCCTTCCCCTGTAAATTTATCAGGTTACTGTTAAATCAGCACTGCTTATCTCCCACTCACCAACAGTAGCTTACCTTGAATTTAATGGAAAATAGGAAAATAAGTAGTGGCTTCATACATGCTGTTGGTAAAGGGTGTAAGCTATGTTTAAATGGGAGCTTATAAGGGTAAAAAATAATAAAAGTGGTTCTTTGCAATGAAAAAAACCAGGACCCACTTCCCTGCTACCCTGTTGGCCTTTGAGGTTTAGATAAACTAGGCTGCTTTCAGCAGGGGAGCATTTCTCATGACCAGGCCTGTTGGAATTCACCCAGGGTGGCTGGCAAAATATTATGGAAAATATTAGGGAAAGTTGTAGATTAGTCTCAAACCTTTTGAAAGGCTAAAAGGTTTTATTGGGTCAGGCCAAAGGCATCCCGTGGGTCCATTACTAGGGAGGAGATAAGGACAATAAAATTCTTTCCATTTTAAATCTGTTTACCCCACATCCTTTGTCTCTACTCTGTCTACTCAGGTAAATTTTGTGCTGGATGGCCCTCTCAGGAGGAGATCAAAGGGGAATTACCCATTAATACTGTTTACTCTGGGCCCCGAACCTAAAGCTTTTATCATTTGTATAACCACTCTTTTAACATGTTAATTATCCACAAGTGTGTTGACTTAGAACCTCTGTTATGAAATCTTTTACTGAATAAATGTAACGATAGAGAGCGAGTCTTGGTCAATTGGCTGTATTTCGCTCACTGAAAGCAGCAGCAGACCATCCCTAGCCCACTTGAATGCCTGTAATGGTGTGAGAGTGCATTTATTCATCAGTCGTTGAGTCAGGGTCTGCAGGCCAGACCTCTGCAGGTGGTGGTCAACATCTCACAGCCCATGTCATCAGACACTGGAAGAAGAAAGGATTCATTTGCCTACATAGCAAATGGAAAATAGTTATTTTCTAGAAAGAAACCCAAACTGATTTTTATTTATTTTAGTTCAAAAAATTTCAAAATCTCCTGCAAGTTCACTGTATGAAATTCATTCCCTTAGTCTTTTTTATTCTATTTTTTTCATTTTCTTCACCCCAATTCCATCCAATCCCCATATAATTCCTATGCCCCATTCTACCAAGTTTCCTCACCAAACTATGACCATATTTTGAACACTCACTCATTCATTCAACACACATTTACCAAAAGCTTGTTATGGGCCAGGCATGGTAGGCACTGGAGACACCGTGACAGACATGGTCTCTACCACCACGGAGAAAGTGCAGAGATACGGGCAGGCTAGGTTGCTGTGCGAGTCCATAGCAAAAGCACCAAATCTGCAAGTTGTCTGAGGGAGAGTGCCTTCTTAGAGAGTCACTCTAAAGAGTCACCATTTAAACTGGGATCTGAAAGATACAAAGGAATTGGCCAGATAAAAAGCAGAAAGGACTCCAAGTTCAGTGTTGCATATGATGCCTTATAATATGCAAAGGCCCTGAGTAGGAAGGAGCAAAGAAATGAGTAAACTGTGCTTGCTCACTCCAATCCTCTCTCCTGGAATTATTGCCTTACAACCTCTACTAATAAAAACACTTAAGGTTCAAATCCTATCTCTTCTTGATAATCATTACCAAAAAGCATTTAACCCTCACTGAGCTACAGGATTTATTATTTTCTTAATATTTATATGACACTAATGTATTATAGGTCTGTGTTGAAGGCTAATAAAATGCTTATTCTATTCTCTCAGTTATTAATATATTATGAATTATTGGAGAGCAGAAATCTTTGCAATCCTGCCATATTCTAGCAGAAATCCTTGCACATAGTAGGAACTTGAATAGTTGTTGGACTGAATTGGTTTTCTTTACATTCTTCACATCTAGCCTTAAACCTAGCTGGCAATAGGAAAAATTAAAAATGTTTAAAAGTCCAGAGAAGAGTAATACTGTGACGGGTCTGAGATCTTACCCTGTTGGCAAGCTATCAAGTTATCCTGTCATTGTTGCATGCATGCTGGTAGAAGACATGAGACTCCCTGCTAGAAACAAAGATGGTTCAGCAAGCAGCATAAGTATCAGCATATTTGTGTCAGCTCCCCTTGGCCCCAAGTCCATGGGGATAATGCAGCTGGGGCTAAGTAAATGCCTAAGTGTGTGCAGCGCATTACATTACAGAGAGGAACTCTGACCTATGAGAACACAAATCTTTTATAATAGGCAGTAAGCACGAGGTCTTTTACTCCAGAGACAGACACTATATTTCCTAAGGTTGTTCATTATACAAAACTGCCACAACAAAAGGCAGAGAAGACCTCCATTCACAAGACATACAGAAACATGAGAGACTCATGGAAATTATTTCCTAACATTGAGTAAGCAGACATTATTATTGTTTATTGGGTGCTTATATGTGTCAGGTCCAGTGCTAAGAATTTCATATGCATCATCTCCTCTATTCCTCTCAACAAGCATAAGAGAAAATATTAACAAACTTATGAAAGAATATTTTTATAAATTAAGATGTTTAGCATACAAATAACAACAACAATGGAGAATCCGAAGAAAATACACAGGAGCCATTAGGGGGTCTCGGAGAGGAGCTGTATCTATTAGCTGAATACCATCTGGACTTACTTCATCTGCTCTTCCTGCTTTTCCTTCCTACACTTCTCTGGCCCACTTGGTAGATTACGGATGCCCCAACTCCTGCATTCATTGATATAGTTCCAGCCAGCTTCAGAGGATGATTAAGAATCCCTGAATCTAATTGCCAGTTCCATCAAAGAGAACACAATTGGCCCAATTTTGAAAATCAACACTGTATATATGTGTCAAGGAGAAAGCTTTATGATAATATAAATAATAAGTAACATATATTAATTTATAAGGAGATCCACTTTTTTTCATAATAATTACTTAATTTAAAGTATGTAAAATATTGTGGTACCACTTACTGGTCTGTATCTTCCAGTAGCCTGTGAGCTCCTCCAGAGTAGGGATCTTATCATTTAACAGAATTATAATCATGTATATAATTATAGTTATAATCATGATGTATATAATTATAATTATAATCATGTATATAAGAATTATACAGAATTATAATTATGTATATACATGTATACGGATTTTCCTGTCTCTAAGATTATTTTTAAAAATACTTAATTCTTGCATAATATTCCATATTGGGACACTTCTGCAAGTTATTTAATCACTTTTGAATATTTAGACTATTTTCAATTTTTCACTACTATAAATAACATTGCAATAGCCATCCTTTTCAAAAATCTTAGCTACAGATGTGATTATTTCCTTTGGATAGCTTCTTAAAGTGAAACTCTAGACTGGGCACAGTGGCTCATGCCTGTAATCCCAGCACTTTGGGAGGCTGAGGCAGGAGAATTACCTGAGGTTGGGAGTTCACAACCAGCCTGGCCAACATGGTGAAACCTCGTCTCTACCAAAAATACAAAAATTAGCCAGGCGTGGTGACATGCACCTGTAATCCCAGCTACTCAGGAGGCTGAGGCAGTAGAATCGCTTGAACCCAGGAGGCAGAGGTTGCAGTGAGCCGAGATTGTGCCATTGCACTCCAGCCTGGGTGATAGAGCAAGACTTTATCTAAAAAAAAAAAAAAAGTGAAACTCTGGCTATTCACTTTTTGAAGTTTCATATACATTACTAAATTGCTCTAGGCCAAAACTGGAAGCACATTCCCCTTGAGAACTGGAACAAGAAAAGGATGTCCATTTTCACCACTCTTATTCAACATAGTACTGGAAGTCCTAGCCAGGGCAATCAGGCAAGAGAAAGAAATAAAAATATTCAAGTAGGAAGAGAGGTAGGTAAACTAACTCTCTTTGCCAACGATATGATTCTATACCTAGAAAACCCTAAAGGTCCCTGGAACTGATAAACAAATTCAGTAAACTTTTAGGATACAAAATCAATGTATAAAAAATCAGTAGCATTTTTATACATCAATAATGTTCTAGCTAATAACCAAATCAAGAACACAATCCCATTTACAGTAGGCACAAAGAAAATGGAATATCCAGGATCATCTAACCAAGGAGGTGAAAGATCTCTGCAAGCAGAACTACAAAACACTATTGAAAGAAATCAGAGATAACACAAATAAATGGAGAAATATTCCATGCTCATGGGTTGGAAGAATCTATACAGTTAAAATGGCCATACTATCCAAAGCAATTTACAGATTCAACACTATCCTTATCAAAATACCAACATCATTTTTAACAACTAGAAAAAACTATTCTAAAATTTATTTGGAACCAAAAAAGCCTGAATAGTCAAGGTAATCTTAAGGAAAAAGAACAAAGCCAGACTTCAAACAATGCTATAAGACTAAAGTAATCAAAACAGCATGGTAGTGGTACAAAAACAGACACATAGACCAGTGGAATGAAAGAGAGAACCCAGAAATAAAGCCACATACCTAAAACCATCTGGTCCTTGACAAAATCAACAAAAATAAGCAACACAGAAAGTATTCCCTATTCAATAAATGGTGCTGGGATAACTGGCTAGCCATATGCAGAAGAATAAAACTAGACTCCTACCTATCACAATATACAAAAATTAACTCAAGCTGTATTAAAGATGTAAAAGTAATACCTCAAACTATAAAAATCCTCGGGAAAAAAACTGGGAAATACCTTTCTTGACATAGGCTTTGACAAAGAATTTATGGCTAAGTCCCCAACAGCAATTACAACAAAAATAAAAATTAACAAGTGGGACCTAATTAAACTAAAGAGCTTCTGCACAGCAAAAGAAATTACCAACAGAGTAAACAGATAGCCTATAGAATGGGAGAAAATATTTGCAAAGCATGCATCTGACGAAGGTCTAACATCCAGAATCTACAAGGAAGTTAAACAAATCAAGAAGTAAAAAACAAATAATCCAATTAAAAAATGGGCAAAGGACATGAACAGATACTTCTCAAAAGAAAACATATAAATAGCCAACAAAAATAGGAAACAATGTTCAACACAACTAATCACTAGAGATGTGAATCAAAACCACAATAAGATGGCAACTCACACCCATCAGAATGGCAATTGTTAAGAAAGAAAAAACCCACATATTGGCTAGGCTGTGAAGAAAAGGGAATGCTTACACTGTATTGATGGCAATGCAAACTAGTTTAGCCACTATGGAAGGCAGTGAGAGATTTCTCAAAGAACTTAAAATAGAACCACCATTCAACCCAGCAACCCCACTAATGGGTATATGCCCAAAGGAAAATAATTCATTCCATCAAAAAGAGACACAGCTGGGCACGCAGCTCATGCCTGTAACCGCAGCACTTTGGGAGGCCTAGGCAGGTGGAGAGCTTGAGCCTAGGAGTTCTGGACCAGCCTGGGCAACATGCCAAGACCCCATATCTATAAAACATACAAAAATTAGCCTGTTTGGTAGTGCACACCTGTAGTCACAGCTACCTGGGAGGCTGAGGCAGGATGATCAATTAAGCCCAGGAAGTTGAGGCTGCAGGGAACCATGCACCACAGCACTCTAGCCTGGGTGACAGAGCAAAATCCTGTCTCAAGACAAAAAAAAAAAAAAAAAAAAAGACACATGCAACGGCATGTTCATTGTAGTGCCATTCATGATAGTAAGGACACGAAATCAACCTAACTGCCCATCAACAGTGGACTGGATAAAGAAAATGTGGTACATATACACCATAGAATACTATGCAGTCATAAAAATAAGAAAATTATGCTTTTTGCAGCAACATGGATGGAGCTGGAGGCCATTATCCCATGCAACCTAATGCAAGAACAGAAAACCAAATACACATGTTGTCACTTATGAGTAGGAGCTAAACATTGAAAATATGATGGTAAAGATGGGAACAATAAACACTGCAGATCATTAGATGGGGAAAGCGGGAGGGCGACAGACGGGTATGGGCTGAAGAAGCACCTGTTGGGTACAATGCTTACATCCTGCTGGTACCATTGGGACCCCCCCAAGCCTAAGGTTTTGCTTTTTGTTTTTTCAAACTGGTGAGATTAAACTTTTTTCTCAATGGTGGTGCTGGTGGTGGTGGTGGTGTGGAGACAGAATTTCGCTCTTGTTGCCTAGGCTGTAGTGGAAAGGCCCAATCTCAGCTCACCACAACCTCCACCTCCTGGGTTCAAGCAATTCTCCTGCCTCAGCCTCCCGAGTAGCTGGAATTACAGGCATGTGCCACCACACCCAGCTAATTTTGTATTTTTAGCAGAGACAGAGGTTCTCCATGTTGGTCAGGCTAGTCTCAAACTCCTGACCTTAGGCCTCCCAAAGTGCTGGGATTACAGGCATGAAGCACCGTGCACGGCCTTCCAATGTTTTAAATAGCAGTTTATATTTCTTCTTCATGAATTGTCTGTTAAATCCCTCGTTGGAGGGAATCAAGTTTTGTTTTCAATGTGCCTCAGGGCTTACAAATGCTGTTGGTTACTTAGCTGACTCTCACAAAGCTTTGAATACGTATAGATAGAAACCCACCCAGAATAAGCCACTAAAATCCCACAACTGTGTATCATTATAGGACTTACAGAGAATATTCATGTATATTAGTGCATTTTAACACAACTTCTGTGCACTGTTGCTTTCAGCATTTTACTATGCGGAGCAAAATCTTGAGTAACTGAGGTCTGAGAGGGGTAACTGGTGAAAATTCAAAGACTTTCTCCTAGAAACGGAATTCAGCTTCCCTAAAGAAAGGACATACCAACTAAAATAGTTGGTCCTCCCGTGCACCAGAGGGCGAAGCAGCTGGATGTGACGCTGCATGGTAAATGAGCGGCTCACTGGAGTACACTTTCCAGAAGGTTTCGTTGGCCTCCGCACTATGCTGTCACCCAGAATGCTCAGCGGCCGCGGACTTCAGGACCCAGGCTGCTGTGCGGCTAAATACGACTCCATCTCCGCCGACCCTAGCGCGTAATGGCCGCTGGCTGTCTTGGGGGAGCTTGCTGTTGGACTATGCCCCACTGCCAGGAAACAGGCGCCGGAAGGTTCTCCAAGATCCCGCTTTACTAGGGCGGTAAAAGCGTTCACAGGTCTGGAAGGGGCGGTGGGAGAAGCGGGGCAGCGCTGAGCCATGCTCATGAACTCTGGGTTTGTCTGTGAAGAGGCCCAGTTTCGTGGCACCACGGTGGCGCCTGCGCTGGAAGGTGGTCTTGTGACCGACCAAAAACTACAATTCCCAGCATTCCTGCGGTGCCAGAACTACCTTGCCCGAAAGCCTGTGAGAGATTCAACCCGTCTTCCGCTTCCCGCCCACCGGAAAACCCTGAGGACATGAGTCGTCGCCGGGCGTGGCGGTTCTTGCTTTCCCAAGGCAGTGGGGATCGTTGGGTTTCATGCCCCCGCGGGCATTTCTCGCCGGCCCTGCGGAGAGGTGAGGCAAGGCGTCGTGTCATAGATGCCTGAGTGCTCTCTAGGGAGACGACGACCGTGGGTCGCGCCTGGTCGAGCGAACCCGAGAAGGTGCCACGCCCTCCTCCCCTACTCACGCCTTGTGTTGGCAACACCGCTGCCGGGTGCCCCGACTTGCCCAGCTCGCCCCAAGGGACGAGGACTGAGGAAAGCACCGTTTTTCTCTTCTTAGAGCGAGCCTTTGAAGGCCTGGGTTTCGCGCCTTTCTCAGCCCATGTTTCCCTTTTTTGGTGACAAGAAGCTAGTAATCTTGTAGGTTTGTCAGGAGCCAAAGTAAGGTAATCTGTGTTTGAAGGTGTCCTGATTTCTTTTATGGCCTGTTCAAATTTAGATTGTTTTTTTAGGTGCTGATCTTCAGCCCAGGTTTTTGAATCGTAAATTTCAGGTCACGTCTGCCTTATTCTCACTGGAATTCTCAGTATTTTTAGTCACATTGTAGACTTTGGGGGAAAAAAAAGTGAATACTGAACCTGCAAGTTTCCAGCCGGTTGACACCTCTTTTAATCGGGTGTTCTGAACATATGTGACTTTATTCTGAGAAATGTTTCCAGGACTAGGTTTTGTTGTTTTTCCCCTAGTTTTTAAACTTCCTCCCAATTTTTAAACTTTTTTAAGGCTGTCCACAAAATAGGCAAATAGACACCTCACATCAACCTTGGCATTCTCTGTTCACCTTCTTGAATCTTCAGTGCCCAAACACCTCCATGCTGTTATTTTATACTCCACACTGTTACTTGTGCTATTTTGCTTATTGTTTCACTTTAATCTGTTACTTGTGCTATTTTGCTTATTGTTTCACTTTAATCCACACCAGTAACAGCTGCAGTGCCAGGGTAATTCACAAGGTCTCTTTTGTTAGGTATTTTGGTGTTTAGCATACATACACATTATGATGGATTTTACGAAAAGTAGGTAGCACTTTTGAACTCCAGGAAACCAACTGTCATCTTTGTTGACTTTTACAGGCGTACTGCATTTACATATCCAAATGAAAACAAAATTAAACATTTTTAGAGAATGAACTTTGAAGTGTATATCATACTGGGAAACACATGACCATAAGTAAATGTTAATGTTTTAACATAAAAGTTATCCCACTTGAGTCTGAGTATTCTTGGAGAAACCTTAAATCTCTTCTTACAACTAATAGGATGTGTCCCTCATCACTAAACACATATTGAATGTTTAATGTATACAAATAGTTTAAACTTGTCTAATAATGTCAGTAATCAAGGGATTTGAAAACCTTGACCTCTGACCAATGGAAGGACTTAGTTATTCTGATGCAATTAGTGTAGCAAGTTAGTAGACCAGCATGTAAGAATATATGCTGTAATGCCTGTTCTTTTGAGTTCCTGACAGAAAAATAACTGGCTATACACTGAAGTGTTTCAGCTGTAAAATTAGCAGCAAATTAATAGAAAACTTGCAGCTTATATTTAATGGGACATTTTACATGTTTTTTTTTTAATTGATTTTTTTTTTTCAAAAGTAAAATTTGACTTTTCCAGCAAAGGGGAGCTTGGTGCAAGATAGGCCAGAGTTCCAATCAGCAATCTATGACTTAGTAGTTTTATGAAGCTGGTTAAACCTTTAAACTTTGAGTTTGTATCTTGCTATTATAAACAAACAAATCCACAAGATAGGTATCAAATAATCAAAAGAAGTAACAATGAAAGGAAAGTTTGGGATTTTGTACATATGTTTAAGTCTATACAAAACTTTTCAAGTTATTAAGGATCTGTTATACCACCTTGAGCTGGAAACACTGATTCTGGGCACTTATCTCGCCTACCTATTAATATGGCTGCAAATACTTTTTTTTTTTAATTTTTATTTTTTTGAGACAGGGTCTTGTCACCCAGGCTGGTGTGCATTGGCACCATCTCAGCTTACTACAACCTCTACCTCCCAGGCTTAGGTGATCCTCCCACTTCAACCTCCCAAGTGGCTGGGACTACAGGCACACACCACCATGCCCAGCTAATTTTTATAATTTTTGTAGGGACAGGATCTTGCCATGTTGCCCAGGCTGATCTCGAACTCCTGGGCTCAAGTGATCCGCCTGCCTTGGCTTCCCAAAGTGCTAGGATTACAGGTGTGAGCCACTGCACCCAGCCTGCAAAGACATGCTCATGACACAGTTGGAATAGTGATTATGACATCCTACTATGAATATCCAGTGGTTTTTTCCAGTTCCTTTTGGCTTCCAAAGTGGACTGAAACCCAAAGTTCTACTGCCAGTGGGTGTCAATACTTACCTCATAGGATTGGGAGGACGTAAGAAAATGTGAATATTTGAGCACATATACGGAATAATATTCTACATATCCTTCTGTATTCTCAGCTCTCCTTAGGCCCATAATAAATAGAAGCAAGTGAATAACAAAGGTTGCCTATGCCTTGATATTGTTCATTCATCCTGTCTGGGTAACTTCTCTAAGAGGTAATGTAGCTCTACCATTATCCAAATAGCCACTCTTGATCCCTTATTCTCAAGGAGGGCCAGCTGCTTCTCCTTTGTATTCATTGTATATACATAATGCCAAGCACAGTGCCTTTCATTTAGCAGATATCTATCAATGAAGCATCCAGAATTGTGCAGGCACTGGGAATTCAAAAGTGAGCAAGAACAGATGTGGTCCCTGCTCTCAAGGACTGTATAGTTTAGTGCAGGGGTTGACAAACTTTTTCTCTACAGAGGCTAAAAAATACTTCAGGCTTTGGGGGCTGTAACTTCAGTCATAACTATTCACTTTGCCACTGTAGTGTGAAAGTCACCATAGATTAATCCATAAATGAAGGAGTCGTGTTCTAATAAAACTATCTAGTTCTAAGGAATAAAACTAGAAAAACGTAGTCTATGGGCTATAGTTAGCTGACCACTGGTCTCTTGGGGAGACAACCGAGAGTCACATAAATGTGTAAACTGTGAGAAGGTTTGCAAAAGAATACTATGCAGTACTATGAAAAACCATCACGAGAGAGACCTAACCTAAAGGAGTCATCAGGCTTTCCAGAGGAAGAAACATTCAGACAGCTCTGAAGGATAAACAGGAGCAGGCAAAGAAAAGGAGAGCTTTCTGAACAGGGCAGGGGCTGGGCAAAGGCCCTGAGAAGGGAAAGCACATGGCATGTTCATGGAATTAAAATCAAAGAGCCCTTGAAAGCAGAGGGCCAGAGAGCATAGTAGGACATGAGAGGAGCTGCACCCTACAAAGGTTTATTGGCTTGTTAAGGTATTTGGTTTCTATCCGAAATTTAGAAGGAAGCTGCTCTTTGTGCAAGGTATTCAGAGTGTTTGTTGACTAAGTCAGAGGAACTGTACTAATCTGCCTAGCTTATGAGACCATAAGATTGCAAACTAATTATAGACAGTCCTCAACTTAAGATAGTTTAACTTAACATTTTTCAACTTTACCATGGTGCAAATACAGTATGCATTCAGTAGAAACTGTATTTTGATCCTTTCCTAGGCTAGCAGTAATGCAGTATTCATGCAATGCCGGGCAGGGACGGCAAGCTGCCGCTCCCACTCAGCCATGGATCACAAGGGCAAACAACCAATACTTAGTATTTTCAGGGTTTTTTAGGTTTTGTTTTTGCATCCTGTCATGTTTATAAAATGCCCATCTGGGTATCTACATGAAATATTCAACACTTGATTATAAAATAGGCTTTGTGTTAGATGATTTTGGCCAACTATAGGCTAATGTAAGTGTTCTCAGTGTGCTTGGGTAAGCCAGGCTAAGCTGTGATGTTCAGTAGGTTAGGTGTATTAGATGTATTTTCAGCTTAGGATATTTTCAATTTATGATGGATTTATTGGGACATAACACTTTTATAAGCTGAGGAGCATCCATACTTAGCCCTGAGCCTCAAATTGCCTCATCCATAAAATGAGAATTTTAAGGATGGGATAATGGATATGAAAACAGTAAAATATTACATAAATATTATTACTGATTTTTTTTCTAAATCCAAATAAACTTCTAATTAGGGATACGTAACTAAAAGTACCATCATTACTCCTAATGCAGTTGTTACTGAAACTATTGAAATCTGCCCCTTTTTCCTCTAATTTTTCTTTTCTCTCCTACCTTAGGTCTGACATTGACACACAAAGGCATGTTTCTTTATCCTTCTAGATGACATTCAAGTGAAAAAGATTAGTGACCAGTGTGCTAATATGTGTGTGTGTTTTAAAAAATTGCTCCACCTTTATTTATAGCTACTTGCTTTTATCTCTTTAGTTACGTAAAAATTTTTGGAGTATTTTAATGAATATCTCTTTTATCATTTGAATTTAGAGTTTATTCTTAGATTTTTTTTAAAAAAACAGTTATCTGTTTCCTGCCTTCTAGTCTATAAAATCAGTGGGAACATCATTCATGTCTGGTTTTGCTTATCATTTTATCCCTTGTGCCTGGCACAAGTTCTAGCACTCAACAAATATTTATTAGGCTAGAAGGATGTAAGAAAGGAATCACATTTGTCCTACACAGTACCAGTGGAAAAGTAATGCCTGAAGTTGCAGTCTTTTAAATACTTAGATATTTTAGATGGCTTGGGATAAATGAGACAGCATGGAGTAATGGAAAGAATGTAAGATTTGTTCAGAAGAACATGAGTCTGAATCCTAATTCTGCCATTGGCTTTTTGACCTTAAGCAAACCCCTTTACCTTTCCTAGAAGTTGTTTATGGGCAGAGCACCTTATAATAAATTCATCAGCAGTATATAGAAAAGGTCTTTACTGTGTCTAGGTTAAAACTTGGGGAATTTATTGAAATAGGACAAGAAGGGTTATTTCAGAAATGAGAAATTGCTCCTAGAGCTCTTATGCTGATACCAGTAAATACGCCCATGATTTCAAATCAGATTCATTGATTGAATCTGCAGTAAAAGTTTGTGACCCAGCTATGTGCCAAAGCACTGTTCTAGGTGCTAAAGATACAGTAGTGAAAATCACAGTCAAAGCATCATGGAGCTTATATTCTGGTCCAAAGATACAAACAGCAAACAAGATAATTTCATTTTGGAGCTGAGAACTATGTAGGAAATAAACTGTGGACATGTAAGTGAGTGCAAGTATGGAAAGCTACTTTAAATAGAAATATAAGTGTAAAAATTTTTCATAGCTCTTTGGAAAACTGTTACTGAGCACAGAGAATAGCTGAATTGAGCAGTTTCTGCTCTTCAGTAATTAGAGCTGAGGTGGTGATATCCAAAGCATTTGATGTGTGTTTTATTATAATTTTAGACCAACTCTTAACATTTCTGAATATTGAAAGAGGGAAAAAAAACATTTATTGAATGTTTGGTATGTACAGAAAAACGTCAGAGACTTTTCAGATAAAAGAGAGCCTCAAATGAGTCGATTAACTTGGGTGAGATGACAAAACTACAAGAGCCGGAACTTTATTATAAATGGATGGGGAAAATGCTTTGTAAGCTAAAATATGATACCTGTATCAGTAACTACAAGAGAAAATAAATGTCTTCTCTTTTCAGACTTCTTCACCACCACAACCAAGAAGGGATATGATAGGCGGCCAGTGGACATAACTCCTTTAGAACAAAGGAAATTAACTTTTGATACCCATGCATTGGTTCAGGACTTAGAAACTCATGGTAAGAAACATGGATACCTCTTGAAAGAAGAAAATCAGTAGCACTCATAATTGCCTAGTCAAGACAATATCACTATTATGAACACTTAAGAGTAATTAAATAGACCTGCCATCCATATAATGAAATATTTTATAATCATTAAAAATGATATTGCTTGAGAAACATTTACTGATATGGGGAGTGTTCAAGATATGTTAATTGAAAAAAGCATATGAAATATGTGCAGAATGATTCCAAATAAGTGAAAAAGAAGAAAACTAGAGTTTCTAGGCTGATACTAAAGTGGAACAATTGTTCAAGATTTAAAAAGCAGAAAATAAGCACAAAAAAATTACCTGGTATCAAAACAGTAATTTAAATTATATGATATTACAGGAATAGGCTAATAGAACAAAATGGTATTCATAGAGACACAGACATGAATTTAATATGTGATGAAGGCATTACAAATTAGGGAAAGGAAGGACTATTTATTAAATGAGATAGAACAAATAAGTAGTCATTGGAAAAAAATATACTAGATCCCCTTACTGAAAACTAAATTTCAAATTGATAAAAAGCTAAATGTAAAAGAATAAGCAGTTTTACAGAAAAAAAGGGCAAATGCTATAAACAAGCAGAACACTGAAAAATAAACATAAATAACAAAAAGTATATGTAATGCTTAACCTCACTACCAACCAAAGAAATGCAAATTTAAGTAACATTAACATCATAATACCATTTTAATGCCAGTTATACACTCAAAACAAAGTAATATCCAGTGTCAATGGGAATTAAAATTGTAGCGTACTTTTAGAAAGTAATTTAGCATTATCTCTCAAATTTTTAATTGTAACCATTTTTTAAAAGAGTATATAACAATTTATATGTTGAGGAGTTACTCTAGCTGTGTATTTTGATAAGGATGTACACTTAAAAAAAAATAAAATACCTATTTACTGCCTACAGGATTTGACAAAACACAAGCAGAAACAATTGTATCAGCATTAACTACTTTATCAAATGTCAGCCTGGATACTATCTATAAAGAGATGGTCACTCAAGCTCAACAGGTAATACACTGATTATTATCACTTCTAATAGTTTCATTAGACAGTCATTTCATAACTACGTCTCTGTCTACCTACTGACCTTCCAAACATGCTCCTATCTTCCTTGTTCTCTCTAAAGGGACCACAGGAAAAAAAAAATAAAGTCAATATTTAGAGACTGAATAGTTAGAATAGTTGTAATAATACTGTGGTAACAAACAGAATTGTATTTTGCCAAATTTTGACGAGATGAGATCATTATATTGTGTTATTCATGGGTGGTGGTAGATTGTTAGTGAAACAACTTTTTCCCTCTAGAAAGCTCACCACAGTAGAAGAGCTAATCTTTCTATATATTAAGTGTATTTTATTGCTGCTATATATATGTATTGGTTAATTTTCACAGACCTAGCTGGAAAGGACTTATATGGCTGGGAAGGACTTTATAAATTGCCTAGCTAAGATGCTTTAATTTGACTGAATATAAAATTCTTTAAAGTCAAATATAAGAATTTAACATGTAAGAGGCGCAGTGCTGGGTACTTTTCGTACATGATTTAATCTCTAACAGCCTTGAAGAGTAGGCAGAATTCTATTTAGCCACTGAAGACACACTTAACGAGATTAAGTAGTTTGCAAGAGTTTTAACTGTGGTGATATGGACAAAAAGCAATAATTTTATATAAAGGATTGAATAAATGAACTTAACTGGAATAATAATTCATTTCTGTCAGTCATGAAATTATGTATTATGTTTAAGAATCTGTTTTCTTCCTATGGTTATAGTTTTTTAATTTTAATTTTTCAAATTTAGGCTTCCTTCCTCAGATAAGTATTTTACAGCACAGAGAAAAATCAGGATTTCTTATATAAAACTAGAATCTCTTACATAAAATTTCATTACTATAAGGGTCACGGTAGATCAAAAGATTTTAAAGAGGTTCCATGGCTCACACCTGTAATCCCAGCACTTGGGGAGGCCAAGGTTAGCAGATCACTTGAGGTCAGGAGTTCAAGACCAGCCTGGCCAATGTGGTGAAACCCTGTCTCTACTTTAAAAAAAAAATACAAAAAGTTAGCCAGGCATGGTGGTGGGTACCTGTAATCCCAGCTACTCAGGAGGCTCAGGCAGGAGAATCGCTTGAACTGGGGAGGCGGGGGTTGCAGTGAGCCAAAATTGCACCACTGCACTCCAGCCTGGGTGACAAAGTGAGAGTCTGTCTCAAAAAAAATTTTTTTAAACTATAATCTCCAATTATAGTAGACAAATGTCCAATTAATTAGACATTTAAAATTGAAACATTCAACCCCTACATTCAACTTCCCTTTAAGTTTGTACATGCATGTTTTAGCTAGTTTATTTAGGATCATAACAGACTACTAAATCCACTAAGGAAAAAGCCAAACATTTAATTAGTTACTCCAGAGCTCCAAACTGTCTGGAAAGAGCTATATGGAGCTACTGATATTTTTAAGAAAGTAATTTTTTTTTTTTAATTTTTAAGTTTACCTGTAATATAAGGCGTGAAATAAAGCTGTGATTTGAGGAATCTTTGTGCTGCTAGGACCATTTAATCCTATATACAAGAGGTAGGATTGGACATAGAAATATTACTATTAGACTTTTGGCTTTTTTGAAGTTAAAAATCCTGTTCCGTTCTTGTATCTAATTCCATTGCTGACCCCACCTCTAGTATAGAATAAGGCACAGAGATGTCATGAAGGGTGGAGCTAAGGCTCAGGGCCATCAAGGCATCAAGGTGCATACTTGATCACTTCAGAATGGGCCATATGAAACCAAGTCAGCTAGCAGGATGAGGGGAAAAAAGAAAATAAAATAATGAAGTCTTCTTATTCTGAGAATTTGATTATATTGTGAATTTTATTAAAATCTGAATATTCTTTTATGGCTCCATAGTTACAAAAATCACTTTTAATAGATTTGGCTACTTAACAATGGATTATGTCTTTAAAGTTATTAAAGATGGACACCTGTGCTGTTTTGTAGGCTTGAGTCTATATTTAAAGGAAAAATGAGGTAAAAAGAGGCTCGTAAGAGCCACAGTAGGGCCAGGTGTGGTGGCTTACACCTGTAATTCCAGCACTTTAGGAGGCTGAGGTGAGCAGATCACTTAAGGTCAGAAGTTCGAGACCAGCCTGGCCAATATGGCAAAACCCTGTCTCTACTAAAAATGCAAAAAAATTAGCTGGGCATGGTGGTGGGTGCTTGTGGTCCCACCTACTTGGGAGGCTGAGGCATGAGAATCACTTAAACTGGAAGGTGGAGGTGACAGTAAGCAGAAATAGTGCCACTGCATTCCAGACTGGGCCACAGAGTGAGACTCTTAAAAGAAAAAAAAAATGGAGAATTGTTAAAGAATATTTCAATTCACATTTGAAGTCAAAATGAGCT
>CAUYLG010033985.1:0-38905 GCA_963573385.1 Cacajao melanocephalus
TAAAAGATATATTTTTATATATAAAAATAGATATATCTATATATAAAAAAGATATATATCTATTTTTATAGATATATATTTTATATCTATAAAAATAGATATATATATTTTTTGATGGAGTTTTGCTCTTGTTGCCCAGGCTGGAGTGCAATGGCACGACCTCAGCTCACCGCAACCTCCGCCTCCTGGGTTCAAGCCATTCTCCTGCCTCAGCCTCCCAAGTAGCTGGGATTACAGGTGCTCGCCACCATGCATGGCTAAGAAAGAAGATATTTAAAGAGGATATTTAAGAGAAAAACTGGTGAAATTAGAAGAAAGTCTTGAGTTTTGTTAACAATTTCATACTTTTTTTTTTTTGAGACAGGGTCTCACTCTGTTGCCCAGACTGGAGTACAGTGGCACAATTTTGGCTCACCACAGCCTCCACCTCCCAAGCTCAAGTGATTCTCCTGCCTCAGCCTCCCGAGTAGCTGGGATTACAGGTGTGTACCACCACACGTGGCTAATTTTTGTATTTTTAGTAGAGACAGGCTTTCACCATGTTGACCCGACTGGTCTTGAACTCCTGACCTGAAATTATCCACCCACCTCAACCTCCCAAAATGCTGGGATTGCAGGCGTGAGCCACTGAGCCCAGCCAACAATTCTGTACTATTGTTAATTTCTTAGTAGTGACAAGTATACCATGCTGTAAGAGTTTAACAATAGAGAAATTGGATGAGGAATAAATGGAAACTCTGTTCTATTTACAAATTTTCTGTAAATATATTATTCCAAAATAAAGTTTATTTAAAAAAGCTAAACAACAACAAAAAGATAACACCTCTTTATCGGATGTCAAGTATTCAACATAAATTTGTTTTTATAATTCAATACTTCTCATATACTGTTCTTATGCAGACCAACAGTTAACATGGCAAAGACCTGTTTTCTATTTGTAACAGGATATGACAGGCTGTTTCATGTATAACGCAGCTAAAATCAAGACTATAGGTTTGACAAGGGTTTGTTAATTGTTTGATTCCACATTCATAGTCTCAGCCCTAGCTTTGTCTAGAGAGACTTTGTGCAAATGTATACTGTTTGAATCAAAGTGGGTAAATACTTTCTGTCCTCTCCTCCCCAGCCTCCCAGAAAATAACTGATAGCACATGTTCTCTTGAAGGAGAGCCAGCAGAGCTATCTTTGTGTATGAAGACTTGCTTGATTATAATTAAAACTTTCATTTGACTATTAAAAGTAAAGAACAGCTATAAATTAAAGTAGCAATATTAAAACCTCTGGGGGTAAGTCTAAAAAGCCTCGCTGTAATTACAGAACTACAAAACTTAAGGAACACTAATTCTTTTCGGCGTCAAGGTCTCATTTCGCCAGGAAGCTGGTATTTTGTAATTGCAGCTCTTCCAGGGCTGAGGATAAATTTTGATTCTTGCTTATAGCTGTTGCCTGGAATTTTTTGCCCTTTATGAACTGGGCTATGAATTAGAAGACTGATTTCTTGTCCTGATCGAATATGTGAGCATCTGGGTGGCCTAGATTATGTCATGACCTCTCTAGATTAGAGTTTCCAAATTTGTCTAGTTAGATGGTTGGGCTATTAACCTTCTTTGGCCTTCCAGTTCAAAAGAGGTGGACTTTTTATTGTAATAATGAAAATAATACTTCCTAACACCACGTCTTCTTAAAAATAGAAGGGATTAGTTAACATTGGGCAGTGGATTAGGTTAGTAATAGGTTGTATATTCTTCCCTGCACTTTACCTTTCCAAATGCATGTATGTATATCTAAATATAAATGTATGTCTATATATGTACATGTACACATCATACATGTGAACATATACACACATATGTAGTCATTTCACTTTAATATGATGAAAAATAAAATTTGTATTTGAAAGCACAATAAGGACATATACCAATAGATTTCTTATAAAGTCTTACTGATAAGTTAAACTAGGGTATTGTGGTCTGATGGGCCTTAATCCTTCACCTTAATGAGAATTTTGCCAGGACAATCTGAAAGTCTAACTTGGCCTTCAGTTCGTTTCCTGTCTTTTCCCATTTGACAGTCTTAATATTTGTACTTTCTCTTTATAGATCTTACTCCTTAGTTTTTATCTCTTTTTTTCCTCCATTGCACTAAAACAAACAATGAGCTTTAAAAGAACACTTCTCCTGGTGGATATCTCCAGAGAGTTTATATTTACTTTAAACTGAATTCTTGCCAGACCGCCCAAGTGGATACTCCTGATTTTTCATTATCCATCAACATATTACACCATCATGGATACAATGGCATACAAATTGTGTAGCCAACCACCAAGCAAAGCCTTGACAGTCCACTAGGACGACACAAAATTATAAGAACATTTTTCTGTTTAGTTCTAGAAAAATGGTCCACATCTTTCTCTCTTTCTCTCTCGCCCTCTTTCTTTCCTTTCTCTTCTTCTTGATGTTTGTAAAAGGCAGTATTATACATATTGTAATTGAACACCTAAGAATTTGGGCTCTGAGAAATAGGACTGACACTTGCCATGTTTCCCATTAGCTAAGGAGGTACCCTTACTAAGAATATGCGAACACTGGTAATCCAATCTTTTACGTCTTTTAAAGCTAGGCTTGTTTGTTTTATAACATAATGCCAGCAGGACGTTAAGGTCAGCTGTATCACAGATTAAACTGTATATTTGCACTGAAAGCAATAAATGAGGACGTGGAAAAACCAGACATTTGAGTTTGTCCATGATTATCTTAAGTTGGCAGTGATCTGAAAATGCCTGGGTCACTTGATTATCTTGGTTGATTGCACCAATCACATTTAAGGATTCTGCCATCACATGGCCCATTTTTCATAATACTGATTTGTGTGTGGTAAACAGTGTAAAAGAACCAGGCATGATGGTGGATGCCTGTAGTTCTAGCTGCTTGGAAGGCTGAGGTAGGAGGATTACTTGAGTCCAGGAGACTGAGCCCAGCCTAGGCAACATAGTGAGGCCCTGTCTCTTAAAAATAATTAATTAATTAAATTATTTAAAAATCGTGTAAAGGACTCTGATAATTTTAATAGACTACCTGGGTCTTCAGTTGTAAGAACCACAAAGCACGTTTCAGTTTCTTGAGTTTATTGTGCAGAATGAAGTGCACATATAGAACCAGTTTCATTAGCAAAAGTCAAATCAGTCTCCTCTTTGAAGATGTGGCATGATTTGTGAATCTGACCATTATAAGGGCATCTTTTGCTAATTTAATACATATCTATATACCTACTGCTACTTTTGCATCCATAATATATTTTATTCCATAAAGAGAAATATCTTCTACAATGATTAAGTCATTAACTCTGATAGCATCTCGTTGTAAGCCAGGAGTTAGCAATCTCTAGCCCGAGAGCACAAAACGATTAGCTACCTGTTTTTCTACAACCTGAGAGCTGAGAATAGCATTTACATTTTTAAACGACTGGAAAACAAATGAAAAGAAGAATACTATTTCTTGGCATGTAGAAATTATATGACATTCTACTACCATTCGACCCAGCAATCCCATTACTGGTTATATACCCAAAGGAATAGAAATCATTCTTTTATTTATTTATTTATGAGATGGAGTCTTGCTCTGTTGCCCAGGCTGGAGTGCAGTGGCGCAATCTCGGCTCACAGCAACCTCCACCTCCCGGGTTCAAGAGATTCTGCCTCAGCCTCCTGAGTAGCTGGGACTACAGGGGCGCACCAGCACACCCGGCTAATTTTTGTATTTTTACTAGAGATGGGGTTTCAACATATTGGCCAGGCTGGTCTCGAACTTCTGACCTTGTGATGCGCTGGCCTCTGCCTCCCAAAGTGCTGGGATTACAGGTGTGAGCCACCATGTCCGACAGAAATCATTCTATTACAAAGACATATGCATGCATATGTTTACTGCAGCACTATTCACAATAGTAAAAACATGGAATCAGCCTAAATGTCCATCAATAGTAGACTGAATAAAGAAAATGTGGTACATATATACCATAGAATACTATGCAGCCATGAAAAAGAATGAGATAATGTCTTTTGTAGGGACATGGATGGAGCTGGAAGCCATTATCCTTAGCAAACTAACGCAGGAACAGAAAACCAAGTACCGTGTGTTCTCACTTATAATTGGGAGCTAAATGATGAGAACACATGGACACATAGAGGGGAACAACACACACTGGGGCCTATTGAAGGGTGGAAGGTGGGAGGAGGAAGAAGATTTGGAAAAATCACTATTGGACACTAGGTCAATACCTGGGTGACAAAAGAATCTGTACAGCAAATCCCCTAGACACAAATGCACCTATATAACAAACCTGTCCATGTAGCCCTGAACTTAAAAGTTAAAAAAATATATATGAAGTTCTCATTTCAGCATCCGCAAGTAAAGCTTTCTTGGCCCATGGCTATATTTATTCATTTCCAGTCTATCTACGGCTTCTCTTCCCTTAAAATGGCAGAGTTGAGTACTGCCTGCAAACAGAAAATATTTACTATATAGCTCACTTTATAAAGTTCGCTGCCCCCTGGTATCGACAAAGCAGTTTTCAAAACGAAACCTAAGGCACAGCATGGAATGTGTAGACATGTAAAAATCACCACCGTGGACTGGCATGGATTTACAAACCTAACTTCTCACAGGATGTCATTTCTAGTAGCACATCTTACATGAGCAGAATAAACAAAAATCTGGAGGAAAAAAAGCAAAGATGGAAAATCTGAACTTTGTGAATGTTTGGAGAGTAGAATGCAAAGACTAAAGGCATATTGTACATATTGCCAAGATGTGCTCTTTCTGCCGAAGCACACTTTCCTTCCTTAAAGTGGAGCTGGGCAGTCCGGAGGTCAACACTAACCCTGTGCTGACTGATGAGTGATGGACACATAACTGCGATTCTGGTCTTAGTAGGAAGTGATGAGAATGGCCTTTGGTCTAGTATCTCAAAGCAAACATATATTAGGGGTTCCGTGAGAAGGCTGAGTATATATCCCTCCATCAATGGCCCCTTAGAAATACTGTGGTCAGGCTCTCAAAAAGCCTGCCTCTGCCTTTTATTTTATAGATATTTCAGCCCATTTGGAAGGGGAGAACTAAGTTTTAAGTTTCAATACTTGTTATGACGCCTTCATCAGGGAAGAGATTGTCAGTAGCAGAAGAGGGATGTGGCTAATAACCACGGTCATCCTTTGTCATTTCCAGTGTGTGTGTGTCTCATGTTTTATTTTGGGATAATCTCTTGGTATGGTAGTTCATGTGTATAATTTATAAATACACACTACATTTTGGTATATATTTGTATATGCACATTTTTTATGGATACTCCTATTTGTGTTATCAGTTTACACATGTCTTAGCTTAATTTTCTATTCCTGCATAACAAGTTAGCACACATTTAGTGGCTTTGAAAAATGCATTTGTTATTTCATTGTTTTTTCCATTAGAAGTCTGGAAATGGCTTAGCTGGATCCTTAGCTCAGGGTCGCACATGGTTGAAATCAAGGTGTCAGCCTGGGCTGGATTCTTATCTGGAAGCTTGGGGTCATCTTCCAAGCTCAAGTGGTTGTTGGCAGAATTCTTTTTCTTGAAGTTGTACAACTCGTGATGATTTGTACCTTCAAGGTCAACAGGAGAGAGTCTCTATGATTCAGAGAAGGCCTAAGCCCCCTCTTAAAGAATGTCCAGCTGATTAAGTAAGGCCTACCCTGGATAATTTTCCATTCAATTTCTTAAAGCTGACTGATTTGGGACCTTAATCACCTTTGCAAAACTCCTTCAATTTTGCCATAAAATGTAACAATCAGGGAGTTACATTGATCACCTTTGTCAAATAACATAACCTAAGAATCATGGTATAATACCACAGGGCTGAGATTATAGGCACCTGCTTAGCAAGATAAGAGTCAGAGAAAACCAACTCTAGATCTTAGCTCTCCCACTTTCTAGCCATGTGATTGCACAAGTGACTTAACTTCCCCATGCCTCAGTACTTTCAATTGTAAACTGGAGATCATTCCAGCAACATGCTAGCATTCTAGCACCTACTAGTTTGGGCTGGCTTTGGAATTAAGAAAGATTATACTTACAAAAGGTCTAACACAGTGACTGACAAATAGCAAGTGGTCAATAGGCATCAGATATTTCATTAGATATTCATTTTTACGCATACAGATACTTTATTCATATAACAGAAAAATAATATTGAACCAGAATATATGTCACTGGGTCTCCAGGAAAGCAAGACAAAAATTGCGAAATTAGAATGCAAATTGTCTGATTTCATATTACTTTTGTGGTAAGAACAAGGTAGTTCAATAAACGGCACTTTAACACAAAGTGAGATACTGTTTGTAAAAGCATGTTCATTCAATAACTCTCATTTGAATTTAAATCTGGACAGAAATACTTGCTTAAAAGTTGTTAGTGGATTCATCGACTTGATTATTTTCTTAGGCTCAAATCATTTGCTTAACCAAATTATTCCTTTCCCTTTAGTGTTACCCACAGAGCTATTTTCACATAACAAACATTAGTTTGCCCAGGCGGCCCCTCCCTTCTTCCCCACTCTAAGATAAACTCTGTTAATATGAAACCAATAAAGTCAACGTGTTAGAACACTTGCCAAAGATCTTGATAAAGTGCTGTGTAGCAAATGAACAAATATGAATAACAAATCCAGGACCTGCAGTTTCCGTACTAAAAAGTAGTTCTGATCCACCTCCTAGTTTCAAGTTAAAAGCCTGCACTAAGCTCTTTTCCTATGAAAGGAAGGAGAGAAAAAAACAAACACAAAGCCCCCCAAGCAAGAAATCCCTCCCCGAAACACTGCTCTAAATTTGCTCGTGTCCTTGGAAGTAAAAAGAAACAATTTCCCCTCATTACAGATTTCCTGATATGCAGAGAATGCACAACCCAAGTTGCCTCGTGCTCACAACAATGGGGCAGACAGAACTGCACACAGAGCAGGCTTTTGTCCTCTTGGTTATTGTCATCTTATTCCCCAGAATGGCTTCTTGCCTGGTGATGGGCAGAAGGCCTGATTGCTGAGAAACTCTCTTCAGAGGGACTGGTGTGTGGCTGTGGGTGGCATCTGGGGAGACTGGGAAAGGAAAATTCCTGGGAACAGGGGCTGTACAGTAGCTGCAGTAACTCAGTTGCCCTGGAATTCCAGAAAAGGCTGGGGCTTTGGGGTCTCTTCTGTTTCTATCAGAGTGAATCAAAGAGCTAGTTATTCTAAAGCTTCATGGAAAAGGCGAGATAAAGAGGGGGGAGAGAGGGTGAGAGAGAGAACTGCATCAACATACAGCAACATTCTGAGTCTCGTTGTCAAGTATTGGCAAACCATCCTAAGTGACAGATCCAGATGTGGCTCAGTTTCTCATAGAAATTCTTTAGAGGGCAGTAGGAACCAAGAGACTATAGGGTAGGTAGATCATGTCTTGCCTTGCCTCAGGATCCCTGTATATAATTTTTCTATTTTTATCATTAAATAACAATAGAAAATAGAATCATAGAGGCAAACCATCCAGAAGTTTCCAAACATCCAGGTGTTTGACATTGTGGAAATACAAGTAGATACAGACTTTCTGGGCTTTACATGGGCATGTTATCTATCCTTATTTTTATTTGTTTATTTATATGTATTTACATGGAGAGAGTGGGATACATGGGTCATCAACAGATTTAATTCATTCGGCATTCAATTATGAAGCATCTATTGTGTGTAGGATACTGTGAATGTCACACAAATGAAACACAGAAGGCCTCTGACTTTAAAAGATTTGCAATCCTATCCCAGAGACTATAAAGCTTGGAAGAAGCATTGTTCAAAGCCATATTGACATCCATCCACATCACTCAGCTTCTGGAAAAGTGGGTCAAAAATATTCAATGAGTTACCCAATTCTCGAAGAGAACAAGAGTGAAATCGAATTCGTTGGTAATTCAACAGATCTCGTTAACTCAATTTCCAGTTTACCAACAACCAAACCAAAGGCTTCTAAAAGGAGTAAGTCAGCTCTCTGACCTACTGTGATCATTTCTGTGTCTATTGGAGGAAAAAACAACCAACCCAACTGCTCTTAGGAAGGAAAACTGCAAACCGCCAGTCAGATGCAGATTTCACCTCTGAACCAAGTGTTTGGCTTCACCTATACACTTCCGGCCAGATGCTTCGCTCATTCAACGTTCAACAGCTGTATCTTTCCCAGTTCAATTCATCTCACTTTCTTTTTGGACATCAGTGGCAAAACAGTATAAAATACCTTTATTACTATTTGAGGCTCAGTGGTATACCCAAGATTTATCTTTTGAAAAGCCAATAGACAATAGCATTTATCAAAAGGGGAGTAGTGGATGCCACTGGCGGCTGATATTGTCAGTGGATATTGTGAATTACATTAAGATGATCTGAGAGCAAATGTCTTGTGATATCAACTTCTCATATTTGATTATCACTATTACATGAGTGCCTTTTATTTTCCTTCTAAACATTTGTGGCATTTTTTTTTTTAAGCAACAGCCAACCTAATATATATTATTTGTGCCAGGCACGATATTATTGCTAAGAAGATACTCCATGCAGGTTATGGTGCAATTTTAGTCTCGTATTTCTGAGTTGTTGGAGCCATTTAAGCAGCTTGCCCATGGAGGGAATCCTTAAAACAGCTCTGCATACCTTAGACAGAGGTACATTTTAAGCAAGACTGCATCATCATTTTGGCTGTGAGAGTCCCTGGGATGTTGGGGAAAGGATGTTAAATCAAAACCCCCACATTATTTAAATGTTTTCATGAAGGGTATAATCAAGGGTGCCTCTTGATTCTATTTGAAGATGTGCCAGGCGGCAGGGGCCCTCTTGACAAAAGTGGCCAGGAAGTGACTCTACTCCCCAGTGACAGCTTTTTCAAATTGCTCTTTTTGCTCAATAAAAGCTAAAAAGGAAGTGAAACCTTTTGTCCTCTTCTGCACTACTGTTTTGTTTTTTTTTTTCCTCCCCAGACAGAGCAGAAATGCCTGCCTGTATACATCCTTCTAAGGACTGGCTAAGAAAGGGTGGAAAATAGCAGGCAGGAAGTGTATCTCTTTAAGTGTCTGTTGTTTGGTTTGGCTATGAAGTAAAACCCCAAAATGACATTGAATTTGGCATTTGCGACTGCAGTGCCATTGCTGCTTTGGGACTGGCTTAACAAGCCCACAATATTCTAGAAGCATATGCCCGTCCCAGGAGCCGACTCAGCCATTTCTCAAGTATGAAGAGGACTGGGCCGTGCAGTCCTGTTTCCTCTTCCTGACCTTTGCAGCAGTTACAAGCTGAACAGAAACATGCAAATAAAAATTGAGAACCCTCTAAAGAGTAAGAAAATCATTTCCAGAAAGACTGATAATAAAGTTCAAGCTGTCAGCTTAAATATCACTGATCTAAGTGTATTTGTTCCAGCTCTTTTATAGAATGTGAGGTTAAATACACAAACTTGTTATTTGAGTTCTCTCTGCACTAATTCCTGCATGTGATTTTTTTCAAAAGAAAAATGAAATAGAATAATTTTTTAAAAATCTCATCTAGTATGAAAAAACATAAACTGATTTTGGGTTTCCTTTCCCTGATTTTGAAGGGCTTTTTTTTTTTCCTTTTCCTTTATTTCCCTACCTTAGAGATGTTTAAATTTAAGCCAGGTGTGAGCTCTGAGAGAGATCAAAGCTGCATTTTATTTACCTTTATATCTCAGACAACCAGACATGGTAGCGTTAGCATTTATAGAATAAGTCTTCACCTGACTTATCCTGAAGGGATGCATCTTCTACTTAGGCTAATGTTAGATTTGAATCATACAAGATCCTGAGTTAGTAGTACTATGTATAGAACATGCAATTATGGACAGCACATAACAGTTGATAATGGTAATAAATGACAATGTTACTGGTTTATGTATTTATTATACTATACCTGTTATTGTTATTTCATGTTTTTGAGACAGAGTCTCACTCTGTCACCCAGGCTGCGATGCAGTGGCACAATCGTGGCTCACAACAGCCTCGACCTCCCAGGTTCAAGTGACCCTCTCGCCTCAGCTTCCCAAAACTCTGGGATTACAGGTGTGAGCCACTGCACCCCACGGTTATCGTTATTTTAGAGTGTACTCCTACTTACATACATATATATGTAAAGCTAAGTGTAAAACAGCCTCAGGCAGATCCTTCAGGAGGTATTTTGGAAGAAGGCATTGTTATCATAGGAGATGACAGCTCCATGCCTGTTACTTCCCCTGAAGACCTTCCAGTAGGACAAGTTGTGGAGGTGGAAGACAGTGATATCGACACTCCTGACCCTGTGGAGGCCTAGGCTAATGTTTGTGTTTGTGTAAAAACACACACTAAAATAAAGAGTTTTAAAATAGAAAAAAGTTTACAGAATACACAAAAAAAATATTTCTGTACAGCTGTACAATGTGTATTTTAAGCTGTTATTACAAAAGAGTCAAAAATCTAAAAACATTCAAACATGTATTAAGTAAAAAAGTTACAGTAAGCTAAGGTGAATTTCCTACTGAAGAACATAAATTTAATGTAGCCTAAGTGTCCAGTGTCTCTAAAGTCTACTGTAGTATACAGTCCTGCCCGGGCCTTCACATTCACTCACCACTCACTGACTCATGCAGAGCAGCTTCCAGTTTTGCAAGCTCCATTTGTGGTAAGTGCCCTATACAGGAGAACCACTATTTATCTTTTACACCATATATTGACTATACCTTTTCCACATTTAGATATATAAATACTCACCATTGTGTTACAATCGCCTAGAATATTCAGTACAGTCACATGCTGTACAGGTTCGTAGTCTAGGAGCAAAAGGTTATACTGTCTAACCTAGGTGTGTAGGAGGCTATACTGACTAGGTGTGTGTAAATACCTCAATGACGTTACCTAACAATGCATTGCTCAGAACATAGCCCCATTGTTAAGTGATGTGTGACTATACGTACACTACTGGGATTACATTCGGGAGAAGTTGAGAAGATTGTACATCACTAAGGTCTTCCTTTCTCTTTTTTTATGAGTTGCAAGGCGCATTGGGAAAATCTGCCTTCAGCTGCTATAGTGGTGAGGTGGGAGTACTTCTCTCTTGTTTCCTGTTAATCATTTGCATTTCTATGGCCCATTATAACTAAACATTTCAAAGAACCTCATAAACGTGAGGATTAATTCAATTAAACTGTACTTCTGGTCACTGGGATGAATACGGCAATATTTTGCTCATCTCAGAACCCAGAAGTTGTAAAAATATTTCTCATTCCAAATTCTGCACATATATATACCTTATATGAATAAATAATTCAGTAGAGTGGAGAAAATCATATTTCTCCGTTGAGCTGGAAACAAAAACCCTTTGTACAGATTTTGGTGATTCTTACTTCCTTCAAACCTTAGCTTTATTCGTATGTTCTGCGAACTAAACCACCATTACGAAACCAACTGAAACTGTGATCAGAAGAGGCCATAAATAAATTAGCTAAAGAATTAAAATCCTCCTGGTCAGGGATTAAGCCTTTTATGATCTTTCTCCTCTATGAAAATCCCTTAATCTCTCCTCCTCTGACTTTTCCATTTATATTGCTTATATCAATGGTTCCTAATTTTAAAAATGTGACCTCCCTTCTTACACTCTGAATTTTTTATGTCCTTCCCAAAAGATATCACAATTATTTTTTAGAAATTAAAAATCTATTGAATAGGAAAACTAAGGAACAGCATTCACGTGATTGGGAGAATACCTTTTTTTTTTTTTTTTTTTTTTTTGTGAGACACAGTCTTGCTCTGTTGCCCAGGCTGGAGTGCAGTGTTGCAATATTGGCTCACTGCAATCTTCATCTTCCAAGTTCAAGCGGTTCTCCTGCCTCAGCCTCTTGAGTAGTTGGGACTATAGGTACCTGCCACCACGCCCAGCTGATTTTTGTATTTTTATAAGAGGCAGGGTTTCACCATGGTGGCCAGGATGGCCTCAAACTCTTTATCTTAAGTGATCCACCCACCTCGGCCTCCCAAAGTGCTGGGATTACAGGTGTGAGCCACCGTGCCTGGTGGGGAAAAATACATTTTTGATATTGAATTTCTTAGTTCCTGTTGTAACTCTGTAAACCCTGGGGAGTCTGAGATGCACAAGCAAAAATCTCTGGCTGATTTCAGTCAGCCATTTGGGGGCTTATTTGCTTTGTTTTCTAATTGCTTCTCAACATTTACTTTCAGAGGATAGAAATTAGGCCATTCTTTTCATCTCTTATAGGACTGGCCACACAGTAGTGCTTCAGAAACTAGTTGCTCATTTATTGCTTGGTCCAATTTCTTGATTTTCTTTTGCCTGGGAGGAGACACTGCACTGAACTTTCAACCAAATATTTGAGTGTTGCATTTTTTGAATATATATTTTAGCATAAAGTGAAGGGCCTCTGACATCCATCTAGTAAGAATCTGGCCAGATATTCATAGACTGACAATTTCAATCTTTGCAGATTTTGTCCTTTGAAGCTTGCTTTGCTTTCTCTTTTCACACCTTTGTAGCATCCTTCAGTTTTCTGCTGCTCCAGAAAGGAACATTATGGCCTTTTGATTGGATGGATAAAGGGTCCAGCCCTGATCCATTGGATGCTAGAAGAGCCAGGGGCAAAAAGATGACCCCATTAACCACCTTTTCCACCCGTACTTCAGTCTTACTTGCAAATTGTTTTTCTCTCATCTTTTCATCATCGTCTTTACAATCATCTGGTCAACAAGTTATAAAAATTGTTGAAAAGGATCTATTAATTCTCAGCACAGAGGCTGTCCTTTGGATTCCTTTGTGACTATTGCTTTGGTGTTACATGTGGCTGATATCAACTTGTTTTGAAAATCTTAACACTAGTCCACATCTTCACCTAGTAAAGTAACTGATGCCTTCTTCATGGCCAGTTATAAGGAGAGTTTTCATCTAATTCATGATGACCCAGGAACCTTACCTCCATGACAAAAATTTTCCTGGTAACTCAGCTCCCCAACCTCATCACTACTTCAATTCTTTAGACTGCCAGATGTTGAACATAAATCACTTTAACTATGGCTGCATAGAATTGGTTGGGAATCACATGAGTCTTTTCATGTAAAAACTATCAAGAATTCTGCTTTGGGTCTAGAGCCTGGTTTATGCTGCCTTCTTCAAAACGAAGTGGAGATGCAGGGACTTGCTGTTAGCTCTAGTTTTTGTGTGTGTGTTTGTTTTAATTGCATGATTCTCTGACTTTGCTGAGGAGTTGTAGATCTAAGTTCAAACATACATTGGTAACTACACCCACATGCAGCCAAGACACAAGGGTCTAATTAGCCATGTGACTTTGGACAGGTCATTCTCTCTGGCTTTGATTTTCTCATTTGTAAAATGATGTATTAAATTGGTGCAAAAGCAGTTGCAGTTTTTGCCATTAAATGTAATGAATTCGGTTCTTCTTAATAATTGAATTAGGTTCTTTCCAGGCCCTTTTCTGGTTATTTCCATCTCTAAAGGTCTATGACGAATAGGTCAGCCATGTCATCATGTGTTCCAGCACAGCACTGTAGAAACACTCCTCATTCCTAGCAGGCACGCACATCTCCAAATAGGGCTCCTTAGTTTTTAAAGAAGGGAAAATGGATAAGGAGAACTGAAACCCACATATTTTCAGTTCTGACTTTGTGAGTTTTGAATTTAAATGCTTTCTCATATGAAACGGTGAGTGGGCAGAAGCATCCTACAAAAAGAGAGCCCTGCAGTTAGATGAGCAATGAGCAATCCCTTTCTGTTGGTGACTGTCTTTGGAAACAAAACACATCACTGCTCAAAGCTCAACTGCCAAAAAAAAAGCTAAGAGTAAGGAGAAAAGTAAAAAAGAAAAAGAGAGAGAGAACCCACCACCCTGTGTGAGCAGCACTGTTGAACAAAAGGAAACAGAAGGTAGTGGCATGTGAATCCACATGGCCCTTTGCCAACCACTTGCCTCTCATGACGCCACATTTGCATATATCAGGGTAATTTCTGGGATGGAGGTTTTTACTGAGCCCTTGTTGGCAGAGAGATTTGCTCCCTGTCTCAAGACGTTCAAAAAGAACGCCAGTGCTGAGAGGAAAAAACTGCTGGGACTTAAATATGCAATAGCATCTTCCAAGCAGCTCTATAAGATGACTAACATTTCAGCTGGACATGAGAAAACTTGGCGCCAGAAATGGTTGACGATGGTGCACCACCACTGCTTCATTCAGCCCACTATTGAGGCAAGGGGGTCTGAGCGCATTGCCTGCAAACAGTATGTTTCCAACTTTTAAATTCGTTTGAATCCTGACTAACAAAAGCGTGCCAGACAAATGATCATCTGCATGACTTTTCAGAGGTTTTGTCCTGCTAGCCCTTAAATGAAATGTGAAAACAAATCAGGGAGTCAGGACCATCTGAAATGAAGCTTGAGAGGGTAAGAGAAGATGGAGAGACATGCTAAGGGTTTAAATAGGAGGAACCAATGAGAAAAAGCATATGACACGATTACAGTGGAATTTTGCCTTTTTTGGCCATTCCTGTATTTCCATAGTCGTAACCATTTGTTTCAAGATATTCCTCTGATTTTTTTTTTTGCATTTTATAAAAATTTAAAGTCTATGAAAGACAACATTTTGTAGGCCTGCAGACTTTGTATCTAGCTTTTTGAAATAAGTTGTTACTTCTCTGCCTATGAGTGCTTTTGCCCAGCTTTCCTTGAATTTTAGGGGGGAGGAGGAAAAATTAGTTTTCCTTTCTAATACAGAACTTCCTGGAGAACATTTGTTTCTCAGAGCGTGATAAACAAGGAAAGGGGATGTGATGCATAAAGCAAATTTAAAAACATTATCAGGCTGGGTGCAGTGGATCATGGAGCTTGCATTTTAGTGCAAAAAGCAAATAAATATATAATATGCCAAGTTGTTGGTAAGCACTTTAGAGAAAAGTGAAATAGGGTAAAAATATTAGAGAAGACATGGGAGGGTAGAGGGTCCATGCTATGTTATAGGTCATTATAAAGATCATTAAGTCTAGTCTCCATTCTCCCTCTGTGTAGATGAAGAAACTGAGGCACTAAAGGAAGAGACGACTGTCCAGGGTACCCCAGATGGCTAGGGGCCCACCAGGAATAAAACCCAGCTCTCCTGTCCCAAGACCAGCCCTCTTTTCTCCCATCTCAACACCCACACTTGGAAATGGGTTGCTGCAGTAGGAATTTGAAGTCTAGCATTTTTCCCCTTTGCAATCAATTGATACTGATTTTCTTATGAGTACAAAATGAATTGTCCAACACCATTCACGTATCAGCTTCTGGCAGCAGTAACAGTCACTAACATTTAGAAAGGATTAATTTATCAGTGGGTGGCATGGAAGTCACCTAGAGTTGACTCTCCACTGTATGGTCAGTTCATGAGCATCTGCCCTGTGCTCAGCACCTTTCACACTGATGTGACAAATTCAGGATGCTTCTCCAACTTTAATATGTACCTGGGAATCTTGCTAACGTGCACATTCTGATTCAAGAGATATTGGTGGGACCTGAGATTCTAATAAACTCCCAGGTGATGGCGGAGGTTGCCAGACTACATTTTGGGTATCGAAAGTCCAGGTACTTCTGCTAGTTTGCTTAATGCGACTAAGAAAGAAATCTCAGGGTTAATGCTTGCATTTTTCTTTCTTCATTTCTCCATTGTCCTGCTCCCCTCCCCTGGAAGGCTCTAGCTTAGAAAAAGAAAATATTATGAAACGGTAGTGCCAAACCTGAATTACAACGTTAGGCATGTAATTATCTGGGCAAAAGCCAGATGTCTGAGACTAGGGGTTAGTGTAGCTTGCTGCCAGAGCTGGGTAAAGTTCCTAGATTGAAGAGATGGTCGAGATGACATGACATATGCAAAGGAAAAAAAGGTACCTGTGCCTGAAACTCAGGGAGGTGAGAAGTGAACAAGGGTTACTGCTGCATAAATAATTGAGGAAGCTTCTCCTTCCCCACCAGATTGCAAACTGAGATGTCTGCATGTTAATCTTGGCAATGAGGTGACTCGGTCTGTGTCTGCAAATGAAAGGTTTCATCCTTGGCTGTGAAATAAAAATAGCAAATAACATGTGGCATGCAGGGGTTTTTCCTCTACAAGGGGCTGTCACTGTCCACTGTTTAAAGCCTCTGCTTGAGCCGTCTTCAAGGAATGAGGGCTGTGAATGAGTGGGGGCAGATTGCAGAGCCAGTTTGTAGGCAGCAGAGACGCTCCAGGAAAAAACTCCCTTCTCTTGCTTTTTATATTTGCACATACTTACCAGCTTGCCGTAACTTCTTGGTGTTAACAACCTTGACTAACACTGCGCCATGTGAATGTATCTCCTGGGGACTCGGAAGATAGCTCAGGAGGGAAAGGGAAGGCCCCGCACTGTGATCTGACTGAGCTTAGGAGAACTAGGCTCCCCAAATCTTTTTGCAAAATCAGTTTCTTCTCAGAGGAAAATGGTAACAGTGATAATAAGAAAAAAACTAAAACCGTATCTCTCAAGTGGACAAAGGATATAACAGTTCCCATTACTCTTCTGGAGGCAACACCAGTTCCAGTGGGCCTAGGGTTCCACAGCTATGTAGGGTTTCTTTACAACTGAAGACTTTGGACCATTTGATTTGTATTCAGTAGGATCAGGCGGAAGATGTGAGGACGGGATGATGAATGGGTGGTAGATATCTGACTTTAGATTTCTAGGCATTTGCCAGAATATTTGAGGCTACCTTATTCCTTCTCCAGTCATGACTTGTTGCCATCGGGAAACACGGTCAGTCATCTTGTAACAGTTGTGATCTTTCTAAATGCTGTCAGCAAAGGCAAGTGGAATGTTCTGGATTACCAACCAACGGCCAAGAACGTTGTACATCACACTGGGAATTGTTGCTGGTCTCTTTTGTTCAAAGTTGAACTAGAGAGGTGGCACGCAGAGGTGGAATGCTCTCATCAGTTACCAGAAAGATTTCCCACCACCCAGATAAGCCATAAACCATCTGAGGGAAAGAAAGATTAGTTTCCTTAGCCAGTATCAGCTCTAGCCCTATAATAGCCTCCCAGGCTTGGAGACAGGAATAGGGAAGGCAAATGCCCTCTTCTTCACCAAGTCTCAGAGCTTACTGTAGTGTCTCAAGGATAAGGCTCCTATGAGCCAAGAGCTGCTAGGCAACCTGTGAGTGTCTCAGCAGGGTCGAGGGTTTGGGGACTGTTTAGGGCAACCTACCTGTCACTGGCTGGCCCGGGGTTTCCGTATGAGGCCATGATCTTCACTTGGCAAACGCCAAGGGAGATTCCAGGAAAACAAAGAAAAAAAATCCTTTTCACTTTTAATTCAAGTGGCCCTTCTTCCTGTCACTTTGAATGGTTAAGACATTTGTATTTTTTGTGGCCGCCACTTCCAGATGTGGTGTACATAAGTGGATGCCCACTGATGGGGCCACTCTGTCACTCTCCAGAGTGAGCCAACACAGGATACAGGAGGAGCAGGGAGGGGCAGAGAAAAGTTTAATTCATTTTTCTTATTGTACGACTCATCTTAAAACATTTCAATTTCTTCCAAGCAAAATAGCAAGCCTTTTTTGTTTGAATAAACATTTTACTTTGGGATAATTTAAAATTTGCAGAAAAGTTGCAAAGATAGTACAAAGAATTGCCGTATACCCAGCTTCTGCCAATGATAACCTCTTACATTTCCACCACACATTTGTCAAAACTAAGAAACTGGCTTGGGCACAATACTATCACCTAAACTCCAGCCTTATTTTCAGTTTTGCCAGTTTTCTATTGAATGCACTTTTGCTATTCCAGGAGACAATCCAGGGCACCATATTGCATTCAGTAGCATGCTCTTTTCTAACAAATCTCTGCTTGAGCTAATCTAGCTGATCTTTTAACCAGCCTTACTGAGCACCTGTTCTGTGCAGGGTCCTGGCTAAACCAAGTGGGTGGGATAAATAAGTCCTGACATAGTTTGCTATCTACTTGGAGAGGCTGATGCATAAATACCACTGTTGAGATGCATGTAATCAGAGTGGTTTGCAAACAGTGCCCCAAGATGGTGGAGGACAGGCATAGTACTCTCCACCTGGGGCCTCACTGGGGCCACATTTGCTATGAGTCCAGGAGAGTCAGAAGTGCATTCCTAGGTAGGGAAGTGGGCTGGGGAGGGAAATCTGGGAAGGTGATACAGAGTTCGACCCAATTTGACTTTGATAGGATAGGGAAAGTACTGCAAGGTACTGAGCTGACTATTGAGGATGTGGACGCTTAGAACTAGAAAATGTCCTGGTTTCTAAAAACAATGAAGAGAAGTACTCTAATATGGGGGAAATGGTGTATACGTGTTAGTTGGGGGGCTTTTCAGCTGGGGCTCATTAGGAAGAAACCTCACAGATCTTTCACTATGTGGCAGTTAGTTGAACTATTTGATTTTACAGCAAAGAACTTACAAAAAGAGTGCCTTTGTTCCCAGGTTGAAAGCACAAAAAAATACCAAAAACTTGTATCATACCAGCATCCAGGTAGAAAATCATTCATATCATTTTCTGGTTATTAATTTTGTTGGTGGTGATCATGTATGCTCTTTCCTCACCCTAGGGGTGCTGACCCTCATCGTAGCAGAGGCTTGACTTGTGGAGTGAGGATCCAGTTCCCCCACCCAAGCCAAACAGCTGCAGGGAAATGGAGCAGTTTGACACCAGGTACAGCTCTGTCCTAGGAGAAGAATGTATTGTGACCTGGGGACAGAGACCGAACACAAAGCTTAAAGCAGTGCTCTCTAAAAGCAGGGTGTCCCTTGATGTCTGAAGAAGTTACAGTGTTGACCTACAGGCTTTTACGTAGGGTTCCAAAAATGTATTCTCGGGGTCTCCCTTCTGTACTCAAAGCTTAACTTCCGTTTCCCCACAAGGATTTACTTTCTTGATGCAAAGAAGGCAGAGATGTAGCATCCATGCTCTTCTAATGTGGTCTTCTACAAAATTCTCAATGGGCCCACACTCTCCAGCAATCCCAGACTTATGATTCCATATTCCAGCTTGTTTAGCTCAAGGGCTCACAAGGCAGGTGGGTTTCACTTATGGACAAGAGAAGAGAACGAGAATCCTGGGGGTAGCTCCCCACAGTTGAGGACTGGTGGTTGAGAAGGCAGGAGAAAGTGTCACTTTCATGGCTGAGGGGAATCCAGTGTGACTTCAATAGCTGAATGACGCCGACCGCGGTGGTTTATGCCTGTAACCCCAACCCTTTGGGAGGCCGAGGCAGGAGAATCATTGGAGCCCAGGAATTCAAAACCAGCCTGGGCAATGTAATGAGACTTCATCTTTACCAAAAATAATGATAATAATAATAGCTGAGTGAGCCTTCATCTCTCTGAGCCTCAGATTTTCCATCTATAGATGAGAATCTTATCACCTGCCCTGCCTATCTTGCAAGGTTCTAGTAGGAATTCAAAAAACAAATGAATGCAGAATACATTGCCAGGTATAATAATACTCAATAAAGGGCAGCTATTGTTCATAGTACTTCATGTATCATAAAAAAAGTTCTTTATTGCAACTGAATTCCTAGTAAATATGAGAGTCTCCTTGCAGTAGAGAACAAACTTTATGCTACTAGAAAAAATATATGGCTATTTGCTTATTGTGGTGGAGAGAATTATCACTCTCCAATTCAGGATGGAGTCCATGTCCTGTATGTCGCATGGGAAAGGGGAATTTAGGTTGCAGATGGAATTAAGGTTGCTAAGCAGATGACTTTAAAATAGGGTGACTATCCTGAAGTTTTTGGGTGGACCTAATGGAATCACAAGAGTCCTTAAAAATGAAAAAGGAAGATGGGACTATGCAAGGGAGGACCAGCGGGACGGCAGCCTGAGAAGGACTTGGCCTGGCACTGCTGGTTTTGAAGATAGAGAGAGGGAGTCCTAAGCCAAGGACTGTAGAAACCTCTAGAAGCTGGAGAAGGTGAGGAAATGGATTCTCACCAAAAGCCCACAGAGAGGAATGCAGTCCCACTGACACCTTGCTCTTAGTCCAGTGAGATTCATGTCAGACTTCTGAACTACAAAACTGTAAGATAAAAAACATGTGGGGTCATGGACACAAAGAAGGGAACAAGAGACACTGGGGCCTACTTGAGGGTGGAGGGTAGGAGGGAGTGAGGATTGAAAAACTACCTATGGCTACTTTGCTGATTACCTGGGTGACAAGATAATCTGTACACCAAACACCTGCAACGTGTAATTTATCTATAGGACAAACCTGCACATGTATCCCTGAACCTAAAAGTTTAAAAAATGTGTGTGTTGTTTTAAGCCACTTTGTTTGTGATAATTTGTCACAGCAGCAATAGAAAATGGACACATCTGTCAATAGAAATTCTGGAGTAACAGCACATTCTTGGATGTAGCAATGAAATGTTATTAGCTGCACAGTTTCTTGGAAACTCCTTCACTCCTCTTCTCATGAATGTATAGTCACAGATGAATTAGTATTTTTCTTCCATTTATCTGGCATGGATTATAATTGCTGAACTAAAGCAGTTATTTACAGCGCTCTTCTTATACCTCTGACTACGTTTGCAGAAACTTACATACAAAATATTGTTGCCTGATTCAGGCTGCCTGGTTTGGTTTTGAACAGGGCGTGCCAGGGTACATTCAAAGGGAAATTCCGACACAAGGGCAAAGTGATGTTGATAGAGTCCAACTCAAAATATTTAGAGAAGAAAGACGGGTAGAGTCAGACAGTGGGCTTTTTACCCTGTGTTTTCAAGGTTTTCCACAGACATATTGTGGCTTTCCCCTTAGCTTACTATGAACATGAAACGAGAGGTAAATGACACTTTCTGGCTCCTTAAAGGAGCTAAGAGAAGGGGAGAAAAATCCGAATTCCCAGGTAAACATCTGTAAAAGGATTTGGAACTGAGGATAAGGAAGTTCTGAGGCTTACTGAAAGGGAAGGGAAGGCAGCATTATTTACTGGTCATGGATCGTACTTCCTGTTGTGAAGCTCGGAACTGTTTCATAACAGGTGGGGGCTGCTGTCTCTTCTGCTGTAAAGAGGAAGCAGCATTCTTGGTTCCTCCATATTACACAAGTTAATGACCTCTACTGCACAGTGAAATTGGCATAGGGAGAAGAATGAGACGATTGCCCCTGTAAACACGGTAAAGCTTTTTTTAAAAAAATGCAGGAATATCTTTTCATAGATAATGTTATTGAATATGTCACATGTCCTTTACCCCTCTGTAGGCTCTCGACTAGTCTGGAGATTAAAACAGCTTAAAGAGATAAGTATTCACCACAAAGGACTGCCCTTTGGCATGGATTTGTTGTCACTGCACAGTCAGGGGCTACAAAAGCCAGCATAGTCCTTTACAAAAGGAATTCGTTCATGTCTTTCTTATCATATAATTTTGCTACAAATGCCATGAAAACTGTTTTTGCAGCGGATTTGCCTGGAAGGTCGGCCAGGGAATTGGAAAACATTTTTACCTTGACAGGAGATACGATAACTTGCCCATATCCTTCTGCAGATAAGTGATACTATGGCTAGGTTCACACACATGATTGCATGATGTACCGCGAAAAACTGAGGAGATGCTTGGATATCTCACTGGATAAATACTCAAAAATCTAAATTTTTTTTTTTTTTTTTTTTTTTGACGAAAAGGTCTTTCAGGTTAGCAGACAGAGGTTGGGCTCCCTTATCACACCGTGTGAGTTCGAATTCAGATTGGGCTATTTACAAACTGTGTGACTTTGACTAAGTTAATTAACATCTCTGTGCCTCAGTGTTCTCATCGTTAAGGAGAGAGTAGTAATACATATGCTATAATTTTGGTGTGAGAATTAAGTAAAGCAACATAGGAAACCCACGGAACAGTATCTGATACTATAAAATGCTCCATCAATGTTAGCTATTTTGATTAGACAGAATGGATGTAAATTCATGATTGAGGAATAGAAGGTACAGAAACAGGTGAGTCATCAAAGGGCAGGAATGCCTGAAAGCCCAGGAAACATTGCCCACCTGCATGTAGGCTGTCATTTGCACCCGGCATTCAGGTTTCTCCTGAATGAGGAAGCTTCTCTCCTTGCCTGGTTCCCCATGACAATCCTTCTGGAAGTGTGTGTACCAGCCACACCGGTCTCCAGGGCTTTCCTATCTTCTTCCCCTCAGTCTTGCACATTCACAAGGCTTTTGTTTTTTTAAAAAAATTATTGTAAGTGACTTTAGATATCTTGCTTGTGTTATACATTTTTAAAATCTGGGCTGGACACGGTGGCTCTTGTCTGTAATCCCAGCACTTTCGGAGGCTGAGGAGGGCAGATCACCAGGTCAGGAGTTCAAGACCAGCCTGGCCAATATGGTGAAACCCTGTCTCTACTAAAAATACAAAAATTAGCCAGGCATGGTGGCAGGTGCCTGCAATCCCAGCTACTCGGGAAGCTGAGGCAGGAGAATTGCTTGAACCCAGGAAGCCAAGGTTGCAGTGAGCTGTGATCACACCACTGCACTCCAGCCTGGGCGACAGAATGAGAATCCGTCAAAAAAAATTTTTTTTTGAACCAGAAATGTTGCATGGTTTTACAAACTTATTCCATTTTGCACTTAGGAAATAAAGACTAAACCCCAGGTTTTCTTACCACTGTGCCATACTAAATATTGGGGATTCTACTCTTTTAGCAGTGCAAATCTGTGCTACTCTGTTCATTCCCCGTCATTGTTCAAGCTTCCAGGTTTGGCTTCTTATCTGTCCATAAGATTCTAAGCATTCCAGGGCAGGGATCAAATGTAAGCTTTGTATTCTCAAAGGTATCTCAAGTTTAAATCTCAAGTCTTTGACACTGGTGAGAATCTTCAGTAAATATCCATTGACATTTGCATTGCTTCAGTGATTAAATGGCTATAAAAGGCAGATTGTTTCCCTCCTACTGTGGATAGGTGTACTCTATCGAATGGCCCCTCACTATTGTGAGTGCTGGCTATTTTCATCGCAGTGGGTGGCATTCTGGTCTCTTCCCCCAGGCTTAGGTTCTTTCAATGCCACGATCTCATTCTGCCCATTGACCACACTGGAAGTGAAACTACACGCTTATTTCTCATGTTGGGACACAGTGTACAAGGAAGTAAAAAAAAAAAAAAAAAAAAAGGCAAAAAGAGAACAGACCTACTTTGTTCCCCTTAATCTCAGGTTTGGTGAATTAGTGAGTTTGGGGCAGGCTTTGGAGGCTGGTAAATGACATGACATTGCCTCCTTTGTGGTTACTGAGTTCCTTTTGCAGGGGGATGGAAGACAGTTTCAAAGTTTTAACTTTGATCATCTTACCTGGGAAATGTAAGAAAGAAAGGATCCTCACCTATTATGATGGAGTGCAGGGCCAAGGCAGGGGACACTGCTGGGTCTTGTGGTGGCAACTATAGTAGTATCTTCTTTTGTTTTCATTTCTTCTGGATGAAGTTCATGCTGAAGACTTCTTAGGAAATCCACTCATTAAGGGGAAGGTTACTCCACTGGTTTACTTGGTTGCATATTATGGCCTTTCACAGCCTGGATTAAACTCTGAGGCCTTCTCTCTAATGCCAGCTCATGGTAGGATAGAATATCACTCTCGTCAGGCCATTCATATTGACTCGTCTTTGACATACTCCGGATTCTCTGGAAATACTGCTCTGCAGTTCTCAGCATTTTAAAGGGGGCAACCATTGTTAAAACAAACTAAATATGGCCTGAGAAGGACTCCATACTTCTATATTTGAGTCTTTGTGGATGAACTGTTATTGGGACAAGTCCTGAGGTATATGATAAATTATATTGTTTGCTGAGAATGATGGCAAGGAAAACCTAGCCGGCCCCCCGAGCGGAAAACTGTTTGGGGCACTCTAAAGTAGCAAAACAGTATATGTATATCATACACCAGTTAAAAACAATTCTTTAAGCACAGGATATGTGAGCCTGCCCCGCGTGGCACCCTCATGGAGAATACTTTCTGGTTTGTCTTTGATCAATGGTAAGCAGGCACCAGCTGCCTACCTAGTTTATTTTTGTTCTATGAGAAAACACAGAACACCCGTTTGTTAATAATAATCACCTGTTCAGAGAGAAAAACTACATGGGTCAGAGTCTGCTCGAGGCCCTCAGCCCAGAATGCTGTCAGCGCCCTGACGCTCTCAGCTCTGAAGGCTGTTGGCCCCCAGATAGTCTCACTTTGCTGTTCTGTCTAGATGTCTGCTTCTTAATTCCTTCAGTGCCAACTGGATGGGGGGTCTCTACGGCTGAGTGGGTCTCAGTAAACTGTAACCTAGCTTAATAAGCAGACAAAATTGAAAGCCTAACTTAGTAGTATGCACCTGTAACAATAGCTAAGTCTTGGCCAATCCTAGTGGCTGTACTTCAACCATTCATACACTGATGAGCATTCAAACCATGTTCAAATAAGGCATACGCTGAGCTGTAACCAATCCAGCCATTCTGTACCTCACTTCCAATTTCTGTACATCATTTTTTTTTTTTTTGTCTATAAATCTTCTTCCATCACATGGCTGGCTGGAGTCTCTGTGAATCTGTTGTGATTCTGGGGGCTGCCCAATTCGTGAATCGTTCATTGCTCAATTAAACTCCTTTAAATTTAATTTGGCTACAGTTTTTCTTTCATGACCATGGCCAGGCCTCCTTGGAACGCCTCTCCCCCACCATTCATTGCCTTTCATGGACTAAGTCAGGTACCACTTTCTGTCTCAGCCTAAAGATAGTATTTCCTCCCAAACCTTAGAGAGAAGAGGCTGGACCAGATGCCAAGTACCTTCCAGTCCCAACATCCTAAGTATCTCCTTTCTCTTGGTGTGAAGTGATACAGGGAGAAGAAAGTAGGAGTTGGAGTCAGATTTGGATTCCAATGGAAGTATTCCTGCTTCCTGGCTGTGTGGAGTTATCTGAGTCCACTTCTTCAAGGCTCAATTTTCTCATCTCTAAAATAGGAATGATGATACTAGTCTCAAAGTGCTGTTGGGAGCACTACTGAGGTCCTGCTTGCAAAGCATCTAGTACAATGCCTGGCCCACAGTAAACACTGAATGCATTTAGCTACTATTATTATTAATAGAACTGTGACAATAACATTACTATCTTTTATGTGACTAAAATAACAAAAAAAGGACTGGTCAGGTGAATCCTGACATGTTGTATTAAAACTCTAGGGACCAGGCCAGATATGGTGGCTCAAGCCTGTAATCCCAGAATTTTGGGAGGCCAATGGGAGGATCTCTTGAGCCCAAGAGTTCAAAACCAGCCTGGTCAACATAGCAAAACCTCATCTCCACTTAAAAAAAGAAAAGAAAGAAAAAATCTGCCCGGTGTGGTGGTGTATGCCTGTGGTGCCAGCGGCTCAGGAGGCTGAGGTGGGAGAATCTCTTGAGCCTGGGGTGGGGGCCGAGGCTGCAGTGAGCCATGCTCATGCCATTGCACTCAGCCTGGGTGATAGAGATCTTGTCTCAAAATGAAATAAAATAGACAAAAAACAAAACTCTAGGAAATAATAAATGCTGGTCTTTCTCCTTCATTTCAGGGCCCAAATCACATCTTATTATTGTCATATGACTATTTTCTTTTTGGTTTGGTTTCTACCATATTTCACTTTTGCATGTATTTCAGAGCATCTGATAAAGTGCAGCATGCTTGGAAGTGTATTACAAATCATAGAAGATACTGAATTGATCATCTGTTTCTTAACTGACCAGTCTACCATGGCAAATAATCATGAATTTCCACCATTCTGACCAGTGCTCATAGTGATTTGATAAAGCAGAGACGGACTGGAATTGTTCACAACCACACATTCAGCGACACTCCTTGACCATGCTGAGGAGCAAAGCTATTTAGGGGCTGGTGGGAATTGGACCTGGATGAGGCACAGAGGTTGAGCAGAAATAAACAGGTCCTTCGTTTTTTTTTTTCCTTTTTTTGAGACAGGGTCTCACTCTGTCACTCAGCCTGGAGTGCAGTGACACGATCTCTGCTCACTGTAACCTCCACCTCCTGGGTTCAAGCCATTCTTGTGCCTCAGCCTCCCAAGTAGCTGGGATTACAGGCATGTGCCACCACAACCGGCTAATTTTTGCATTCTTGGTAGAGACAGGGTTTCACCATGTTGGCCAGGCTGGTCTCGAACTCTTGAGCTCAAGTGATCCGCCCACCTTGGCCTCCCAAACTGCTGGGGTCACAGGCATGAGCCACCATGCTATGCCTAGGTCCCTCTTATTGAGCAGCTACTTCAGACTAACACTGGTCACACACCGTATCTCATAATCCTTTCAGCTGTCTCTAAAATAGAGATTTTTGTCTTCCATTTTACAAATAAGGAAACTGACAGCCAGTGAAATTAGGTAAGTTTCTCAGAGTGGTGCGAGGACTTGCAACTTCACAGCCATGTGTGTCTCTGCAGTACTGCCCGGATTTAGCAAAATGGGATTTAAGGATTGCTTCCTTTGTCTTTACCTGTACTTAGGAAGTCAGCTTAGTTTTCTGAATAACCCACTTCTTGGACCATCAGACAACTATTTTCACACATATTTTCATCTCTCCCTAGCCTCCCTAAGTAGGTTAGGAAGTAATTCTTTGCATGTTTTCCAAAATGATAAGGCTTCAAGTAGACCTTCAAATTGTAAGAGTCATTGGAACAGCTTTAAAATGTTCCACCCAAAGCCTTATACAGACAGTGCTTGGAATACATCTCCAAGAAATAACTTTCTGACTGAATCTAATTTTTTAAAATGTGTTTTTGCTTAACTCACATTCAGTAAGCCCACCCTATCTCACACATTTTTACTTATGAAGATCACTGGGGCCAGGCACCGTGGCTCACCCCTGTAATCCCAGCACTTTGGGAAGCTAAGGCAGGGGATTGCTTGAGGCCAGAAGTTTGAGACCAACCTGAGCAACACAGTGAGACCCCCCATCTCTACAAAAAAAAAATTAAAATTGGCTGCATGTGATGACACATGCTTATAGTCCCAGCTACTTGGGAGGCTGAGATGGGAGGATAACTTGGGCCCAGGAGTTCGAGGCTACAGTGAGCCATGATCACACCATTGCACTCCAGCCTGGGCCACAGAATGAGACCCTATCTAAAAAAAAAAAAAAGAAAGAAAGAAAGAAAGAAAAGAGAGAGAGAGAGACATCAGAAATAGCTCCTTATGGCAAATACATTCAGAATTTCCCCGTAAACACAGACTCTCATGACAACCAAACAAAAAGAGACAAGGAAGGAGAAACTCACTATCTTAAAGCCACCAGCTGTACATCCTTTCTTCTAAAAACTGTAGGACAATATAGATTCTGTTTAAATTTTTATTTTTATGACCGATGTAAAGAATGATTCTTTGTTTAAAAGTCCTTTCTACTACTCTATGTCATATCAAAACTGGTACAGAGATATTGGTATAAAATATTTCTCCAGTGAATGAATTGATTAATTGACTTGATACATTTGACTTGATATGTATATGTCAAAAATGATTTTGAGTATTTCCACACACTTTGGGCTTCCAACAATCTGCATCCATCCCCACACTGAGATTCTCTATGCTGGCATGTCTTTCTATGACACAGTGAGGGAGCAGTTGACACGGTGTAGGCCAAATGACCCATCTATTTCTGTTTTCTCCCTTAAAGTAATTTACAAAATCACTGATTACACCCAATAATTCCATTCTAAAATACATTTTACACTTATTTTGCTATTCAGGTTTAGGTCCTAAAAGCACTATCCCCAGAGTATACTATGGATTCCATTTTGGGGACATAAACATGTTCAAAGGTCTATGATGAAAAGAAAGGTTTACTACTACTTGTCACCCTCAGTTCCATTTGTCTTATTAGAACCTTGCTGGGCACAGCGGTTCAAATCTCTAATCCCAGTACTTTCAAAGGCTGAGGCAGGAGGACTGCCTGAGGCCAGGAGTTTGAGACCAGCCTAGGCAACATAGTGAGATCCCATCTCTACAAAAAATAATAATTAAAAAAATTAGCCAGGTATGGTGGTATGCACCTGTTCTCCCAACAACTCTGGAGGCTGAGGAGAGAGGATCACTTTAACCCAGGAGTTTGAGCTTGCAGTGAGCTATGATCACACCACTACATTCCAGCCTAGGCAGCAGAGCAAGACTCCAGAAGGAAGTAAGGAAGGAAGGAAGGAAGGAAGGAAGGGAGGGAGGGAGGAAGGAAGGGAGGGAGGGAGGAAAAGAGGGAGGGAGGGAGGGAGGAAGGAAAAGAAAAAAAAGAAAAGAAAGAAACAAGGAAAGAAAGAAAGAGAAAATAGAATCCAACAATCCCCCAACCCAACGTTACATTTTCTTTTTCTGTACCTTGGGCAAAAAACATCAGAATTTATGTGCTTGTCACTGTGGTAATTTAAAAACCAGTGCTGTGGGGTACAGGTTTCTTTCCACAAATCACCACAGAATCAGCTTCTGACAGATCTGCAGCTAGAATGACCCTCGGCCAATCCTAGGATGATTCCTTTATTCATTAGTGGCTTTTAATGCCTTGGGGCTACTCTCTCTGTTATTTGAGGACACCACGCAGCCTGCAGCGGATTTTTATTAACTCACTAATTGTGCCATTTCTTTCACTTTTGGGGGAATGTTGTATGTGTTCTAATATAAGCTATACAACTCTTCATCATTTTTTCTCTGTTCAGATAATCTATTCTGCACAAGGATTCCCTGTAAGAATTTTCATAGTATCCAACTGTAGTAAGAGAAAGTTTGAAATAAACTGAATACCCAAGTAAAAGGACATTGGTCAGATAAATTATGGTAAACAAAATGGAATGCTAAACATCGATTAAAATGAGATGTTTGCTACTACATACTCATAAAAATTTTTTTTAAATGAGGTGTTTGGCTGGGTGCAGGGCTTATGCCTATAACCCCAGTACTTTGGGAGAGTAGCGTGGGCAGATCACTTGAGGCCAGGAGTTCGAGACCAACCTGGCCAACATGACAAAACCCCATCTCTACTAAAAATAAAAAATTAGCTAGGCATGATGGCACATGCCTGTAATTCCAGCTACTCGGGAGGCTGAGGCTCAAGAATTGCATGACCTGGGAGTTAGAGGTTGCAGTGAGCTGAGATCGCACCACTGCACTGGATGATAGAGTGAGACTCTGTCTCAAAAATAAAAAAAGAAAGAAAGAAAAAGAAAAAGAAAGAAAAGAGAGATGTTTGAAGGGTATTTTAAGTTACGGAACATGTATAATGCTACAGTGAATATCCTTGTACTGTATCATGTACACAGATGCAAGAAATTCTGTAGGATATATTTCCAGGAATGGAATTGCTCACTCAGAAAGCTTAACTATTTTGCATTTTTTATCTATTGGTGAGAAAAACTTCAAAAAGATTGTACAAACTTATAATCACGAAGCAATAACCGATTGGATGAGGTTTTTTTAAGAGACCATTTTTAATCCACCCAGTTTAGTCTAAGAACAAGCTGGAATGCTCTAAAAGAAACTCTAAAACACCAATTTGTCTTTTCACTCAAATATGTATCTGTTTCTGAAAAACTGTGAACTATATATAAAATCATTCTATAAAGCATTTCTTTTATGTTACTAAATTAAGCAGTAGAAAGGACATGTATTATAAAAATACACTGTTGAAAACATGTTTTCTCAACTTCTAAAAGCCTCAGTCCGTATAGACAACCCAGCTCTGTGTCTGAATGCTGTGTACCACTCACATGTTCCAGTCTTGGTTTCCTTATTCTTAAAATGAGGAATTGGAATCTCAGGTCCATTTCAGATGTAATGACTCCATGATTTTACAATCCCTCAGTTGATAAACTGATTGTAATAAACAAGCGAGTTTCCTTCTCTCTCCTAAGAATGACTTTTTTTTTTTTAAATTAGAGACAGTGTCTCACTCTGTCACCCAGGTTGGAGAACAATTATGAGATCCTAGCTCACTGCAGCCTCGACCTCCTGGGCTCAAGTAGTTCTCCTGCCTCAGCCTCCCGAGTAGCTGGGACCATAGGTGCACCACTATACCTGGCTAATTTTTTAATTTTTGTAGACACAGGATCCCAGTATGTTGCCCAGGCTGGTCTCCAATTCCTGGACTCAAGCAATCCTCCCACCTCGGCCTCTCAAAGTGCTGGGATTACAGGCGTGAGCACTGCCAGTCAGTCATTCTGCCAGCCATGCCATTCTGGCCAGCCAGAATGACATCTTTTGTCATAGGTTGTGTTTAGTTCTCACAAAAGCACTTTGAGGTCTCAGTATCATTGTGCCCATCTTACAGAGAGGAAACTAAGGCATGGAAAGGTCAGTGACTTTTCTGAGACCACCAAGCAAGGCAGGGGTGGCAGAGGAGCAAAACTGCAATCCCCAGTGGCTGGGACAACAGAGCCACATTCTCTCTCTTTTCCTCCCTTTCTTCCCTATTGTTAACAGATGGAAGCAAATCTCAAAGTGAACCCTACACAAATGTTGACATCGCATGCCATAGCTTAGATAGACAATGTTTATTTCTGTGATCCAAGGGAGAAGATTCTCAAATTATGTTCAATTGAATGTACACATCCAAACATGGCTTAGCTTCTTTATGCCTTACGCTTTAAGAGTCTTTTCATGATTTGTTTTGATTATTATGTTTTTAAAATTTTTATAGGATATGTGCTTGATAGTACTGAAACAAAGGCAGAAAAGAATCCTGGGGTAAGGGCTGAATGGGAGGGAAGTCTCTTTAAGGTCAAATTGAGTTACTGTCTCTTGTAGATGAAGATGAATACGCTCTCACCAGACAGATTCTTGTGACCCACAGAGAAATCTGAGTTGGTTCCCTTTTCTTGCAAATGAAGGGTCATCACTGAGGAGACTGAAGGGAAATTTTTCAAACCAGGTGAGACTAAGTGTGCAGGGTAGGCACTCAACAGATGCCGGCAGCCACCTTTCCCTCAACGCCCCACCTCCCCCACCCCAGACTTCCAGACACAGGCAGCTCAGGACATTTTTGTACTTTGTGCCAGGCAAGAGATACTCTTCAAATCTGTGGCATGCTGTAAAGTTTTTTTTTTCCTTTCAAATCACTTGGTTGTTCCACATCTCCAAACAGCAAAGAAAAATGCTTGATCTTGCATTTTAAATTTTCTTTCTTGTTGGTCTTCAGGTTGGAGTGCAGTGGTGCGATCATGGCTCACTGCAGCCTCAAACTCTTGGGCTCAAGGGATCTTCCCGCCTCAGTCTCCAAGTAGCTGGGACCACAGATGCGTGCCACCATGCCCAAGACAAAGAGTCTCAGGCTGAGAGGCAGCAAGTGCAAAGGCCCTGGTGGGGTAGGAGACTGCTCACTGTGTTGCAGGGAAGGAGAGGAGACCTACGTTGATTGATGGGCAGTCATGGCATGTGAGCAATGAGGAAGGCTGGTGAGGCCCCATCCATTGGCCTTATATCACTGGGATCTTTTTCTCATGCAATGGATAGCTAATGGAAGGTTTAAAGCAAGGGACTGAAGGACTCTGATGATTCATAATAATAATGATGTAGTGTGTCTATTATGGTCATTTTTGAACTATCACTCTTCTAGTAGGATTAGAAAAGAGGCCCTAGACCAGAAACATAGAAAGGGAGACCCAGTCCAGGAACAGATGGAGATGATGGACAGCAAGGGAGGACAGGGACTGAGGAGCCATGCATACTGAATGCACCAAGGGCACTGAGAGAAGGCCTGGGCTATGCGGTGGAGACACATTCTGATTCCATGCTCTGTGTCGCTTTGCTTTAGGGTTACTTCTGCTCTGCCCTTTAGCCAAGGGAAAAAATAAGAGTAATTTGAAAGGAAACACCCCTGGGAGAGTAACAGCTTGTTTACCTGAAACGGATAATTTCTTGGAACAGGACTTGCCAGCTTTCAAGGATTCTAAAATTATGAGGCCAATCCGTACTTTAACCTGGACAAGATCAGGATGTACTAAACTGCAGAACCAGCCCTGGAGTTAAGACTCCTATTTTCAGTTTTGCTTTCAGCCTTCCATAAACTGTTGCAATTCTCACTTATCTCCTGATTCCACAGTAGTTTGGGCATCACAATTCCATAACTTGACTCCCTATACAAATTCTGCTTTGAAGCCTTTTCTATGCTGAAGCCACAATGGATCAATTCAGTCCAATAACTCCTCAGTAGAAGGGAAGGGAAGTCAGTCAAAGCAGGGATTTGGTGTCAAGTAAACACAGTAACAGGCTTTTAGTTGAATGCGTCTTTCCCTTTTTAACCAATTGTTTTGTTGCGTAGACAGAGCCTCAACCAGTCCCGGTCCCATTTGTCTCTTCCCGACTCCTCTCTATTCTCCTTCCTGGTAGCTCTGTGGGCTCCTTCATGCTGGTTTCCATACCACAACCTCTCTGGAATCTTGGAATTGTAGAATATCAGAGGAAAGAGAAGTCTGGAGTGTATCTGAAGTCATGACAAACAACTTTCCCCATAGCTGATAAAGAATGGGCCTGCCTGTCCCATATGAAGGGAAGGTGTGAACACCCTGCATTATAGGAAGCGGTTTACAATGCCCTGGAGGTCTCTGTGATTCACTGAGCAGTACTGGGCAACTAGACAAAAGCAAATACCACATCCACCCAGTTCAAGGGGCTTAGCCAGCTGTTTACCACGCCAGCAGTTTTCCTGTTTCACACTCCATATCCTCAATGTAGGGCATTCTCTGAAGGGACCCGTCATGTCCCTTCCAGTACACTCACTGTCATTCTTTCCTTTTTTTCTCTTCCATTCACTCTTTCCACGTTTCATCCAAATTGTTCTCTTTCTCCCCTCCAGGGGAGAACAGGAGGATGCCTTGTGCCCGTTTCCAGTCTTATCATGAGAACGACCAGTTGGTGTTTACAGAGGAAAGGGAACTGATGTCCTATGCCTGTACATCAGAGGGAAGTACCTGTTTTCCTTTGAATTCAATAGGCAGCTAATGAGTTTTCCATTCCTACTGATCTCAAGCTGCTGTCACGTCCACTAGTGGGTGATCTGATATTCTTTCTGCTGCAAAAGACTTTCTGAACTCCTGTGTGAGTGGATATTTATGAAGGTTGTAGTTTGAAAATAACTTAGAACTCTGTGTGTTCATATGTATATGTGTGTATGGGTAAAAGGAAAACTTGACTGGCAAGACATCATGGGTGCGGGGAGTAGGTCTGGTAACCAGGATAAAGAGGGGTTTTCTCTGTCCCTTGTCTGGCCACAATTAGGAGAGAGTCTGGATTATCAGGAAACAGAGCTGGCTCTACCCTCTCACTGTGGCCTAAGAATTTTCTTTTCAACAATGAAAAGATGCACAGACCATAGTACAGAAGATCATAAGAGTCACCCTTGCTATCTTCAGCAGATCATGGTTGTATGTCATTCTATAAAAATATGAGAGAGAGAAAGATCTTGATGTAGGAATAAACATAGAAAGCCATTTGTTCTACAAAGCCAGTTCAATCTGGACTGCAGTACTCACAACCATAAAGTACTAGTCAGGTTATTAGTTAGTGATTGGAAGGATGCAAAAGCTGACTTGAATACATGACTTCAATCACTTGGACACATGTTTAATTTCTGGTAAGAAAGCTGCAGAAAATCAATGACCTAAGTTTCTAGACTTGGGTATTTCCAAGGAAACCACCAGACTTCCCCCACTGTCTTAGATTAAACACAATTAATAAAATGCCTAACAGGTCCCAGAGGTCTTCTGTGTAATTAGATCAACAGCAGTACAACATCTGAGATTTATCTCTCTCTCCAACAAGACCCTTTAGGCTTGGTAACACATCCAAGTGGAAGAGGAAAGAAAGAAAGAAAAACCCAAAACCAAAACCACAAATAAAACTACTGTTATTAAGAAGTTAGGATCTTCCCAAAGGCAAGCAACTGAACTCATTCTACCAGTGAGACTGAATGGAACCCTTTGCTCAGCCATTCCTCAGCACTGGGCACGGCTTATTCTTGATGTCTGGATAAAATATGGGTTGGTCTGCAGGAAGGACATTCATTTTAAAAATAAAATTAAAAATATGGGTTGACATCAATAAAATTCTATGTTTTAAGAAATGCAGATTGGTATTATCAGCCCTGTTTTACAGATGGAAAAACTGTGGCTCTGAGAGTCATCAGTAATCCTGATGTTTAGCAGATTTCAATGCCAGGACTCAAACTTACGACCTGCGAGTTCACTGGCATATCAGGTCATGAAACAACCATAAGCGTGAACTAGGAAACCACAATGCACATGAGAATGGCCCAAACACAACTGACTGCACCATCTGGAGAAAAGTTAAAGCCTACACAGAAAGAATGCCAAACAGAAAAACGAGATGGGTTTATGTCAACAAAGATCAACTTTCATGTATCTTCTCACTTTAAGCACTTCTTCCTGCTTCTGGCATATCCCTTCACCCTGAGCTGAAGCAAGTTCATTAGTTGGGTGGAAAACAAGAGGAAAGCCAGTGGAAACTGACACTCTTTTTAGATTGTAACCCCTACTTGGGGTAAACCTCCAGGATCTCAATGACAGAGGTTTGCTTTCTTAGTTAACAGCTTTGGAAATTCCCCCTCCTCTTCCTTCATGGGTCTGGTATTCTTCATCATTTTACCAGTGACTTATATGTTGGAAGAGAAAAGCTCCTTGCTAGATATTAAGATAAGCTTATGAAGAGAAAAGAATGGGAGTTGGAAGGGTGGGAGTTGAGTACTTAGCATCTTACAAGACAGGATCAGAATTTAAAAGAGATCAGAGGAAATTGAAAAATACTTCATAAACAAAAGGACAATAAATGCTTGTTGAATGAATAGTAAAACAACGCAAAGCAGTTCTTTTGGGAAAAACAGAGATGGAGAAGCTGGTTATAAAGTAAAAGGTCTGTGGATCATGGTGATGGTACTTTTGCTTGTGAAATAAAAACCTAAGATGTATTACAACAAGCATAAATGTGCTTCGTAACACCAGTTCATTGAGTGCCTACTTAATCAATTCTGCTGAGATAGTGAAGAGGTAGAGAAAAGGAAAGTGAGAATCAAAATAATTAGTTTGACTGCCTGTTGGGCACTCAAAGGGTAGTTCTTGATTCATGCATTAAAATGTACTCTTTTTGCATTCTTCAGCTTTATTGAGGTATCACTGATGTACAATAAACTGCACCTGTTTAAAATGTGTAATATGGTGAGTTATGATGTGTACACACATCTGTAAAACTGTCTCCATAATCAAAATGATCAACTTAACTATCATCCCTAAAACTTTCCTCATGCCTCTTGGTAATCCCTCCCTCTCCATTCCCAGTACCCAGGCAACTACTGATCTACTTTCTATGACTATGGATTATATTTCATAGACTCAATTTTATATAAATGAAATCACCCAGATCTTTTGAGTCTAGCCTCTTTCACGCAGCATAATAATTTTAAAACTCATCATGTTAAGTGTCACTATTTCATTTATTTTTATTCCTCAGTGGTGTTTCATGCAGCTTATTTTTGGTGCTCAGTTATTACTTCCCTGGATAGATTAGTCAGTTGGCACATTCTTATCCTATTTCTTTATTCTGTACATTTTGTTTAACTCACATCACAGACTCAGTAAATATTTATATGGGTTTATTCAAGGATTTGGCTCAAAAATGAAAATCTATTTGAGAGGATTCTATTAGGGGTCATTCATTCATTTGTTCATTAAGTCATTCAGCAAATATCAATTAAGCCCTTACTAGGTCCCAGGCACAGTGCTAGGCACTGGGGATACAGTAATAAAGAAAACAGACATGCATCCCCTTGCATTCTAATGAGAGGAGACAGGTGGCAAACACAGAAAAAACAAAAACTATTAGTATGTTAGAAGTCAACACGTGTGATTTAGAAATAATAGAACCGGTAAAAATCCAATAGGCAGCATCCTAACAATGCAGCCCGGATTCCAAGCAGTTCCTGCCAATCTGACTGAGCGTAGACTTTGGCGTGGTTTCCCCAGTCACGCTTACAAGGGCCCCACGGAAATCAACTTCCAATAGGACTTCAAAGAAACTGAGGCTGCCATGAATGGTCAGGTGTTAGGGAATGAGGTCGTCCTTCCGCTGGACACTCCTCGCCATCCCCTGCAGGTAGGTATGTTTTAAGCTTTTGTGTACACCTGCAGGAGAAAGGCCAGAAAGTGGCTGGCACACTCTTCTCCCCCAACTGCAAGAATGAGGCCACAGAGGTTTACCTGGAAAGAACACTCTCCACAAACTTAAATCTCAACACATTACACTGGTAAATGTCCAGTTCCAGATATCAATCTGGATCCAGGAATGTGTGTGCTTCACTCATGCCAAGCACTCATTTGTTTGGTTTGGGGGAGAAGAGACAAGGCTAGAGCAATCTGAAAATTCAATCAAGCCAAAATGCCTTGCTCAAAAACTGAGGAAACAAGGCCCCTAGTCCATAACCAGAGAATGTTGGACACTTTCCTCTCCACAGAAATGTTTTCGCATTTAAGTTTAGGTAGGTATAAAAGAGGAGTGTAAGGAGAGAGTTTCTGTAACCAGAGGAGGGGAGCCTTCCCCGCCTGCCTCCAGAACTCCTCCAGGGTGATCTGGCAGCCATTCAAGGCAGCCTGAACTTTCTGAGAAACTTGATTTCCTGTTCCCACTGCCTCAGCTGACTGGAGGACTAGGGTGACCCAGGCAGAGGAGCAAGGGACACTGGTTAGTCTAGGAGCAGGGGGTGGGAACTGTTTATTCCAATATGCTTAGAAATTCTTCCAGCAGCAACTGTAAAAATAAAAGTTTGAACTGTAGAAGCTTAGTGATTTCAACAGTGCACTTCAATCATGAGACTCTTGAATATTTTTCGAGAAGACAAGTTATTTTGTTTGTTTCATTCGTTTAAAAAAGAAAACAGACTTCTTATAATGCAGAGGGGACTTTACTGTCACCTACTTCAACTCACGCATTTTACAGATGATGCAATGTTCAGAGCTATTCATTGACAATGGCTGGGGGGATGGGAGCAAGATCCATGTTTCCTGGCTCTGAACTCAGTGCAATTTCCTCCATGGATTATAGAAAAGTGCAATTCCAAATGCCAGGTCTTAGTGGGAAATTTACTATATGTACATTATACCTCACAACCTAACTTTAAAAAAAAGTCTGTGTTATCCCTGCTTCCTCCTGAACCTGGGTCTTCTTGACACCAAAGCCTGGGGCTTTCCGTTCTCAGCCTCTCAGTAGTCTTACTGTCATTCCTGTGAATCCATGGTCCTTTAGTGGTTTATGTTTGAGGAGGGAGCTGTGAACTGAATAAGCTATGCCACACAAAGGCATTAACCATGGATTAATGGGAAAGAAAAGCTTGCTGAGTTCTGAGTCTGACGGGTCAAGAGCTTCTGATGGTGTCATGCAAATTTTACTTCCCAATGAAATCAGTCACTCTTCCTGTAGAGGGGCCATCATATCTGAGCCAGTTCCTGCTTGGGGTTCAGAGGAGAAAACAAAGCAGGCTGCGGCATGGTGGGAAAGGGACGTTTGGTATTCTCCTTGGCTTCCTAGCTAATTACAAAGTGTTAATGACATTCAAAGGAAACTTGCCTCCTTCAGGGCTCTACAAATAAGGGAGGGCAGGGGAAGGTGAGCCAAAGAACAGACAGGGGCTCCAGTGAAATGCAGGGCAGAACCAATCAGCCCTAGTAATCACCAAAGGGGGAGGCAGCCTTAATTTACAAAGGAAATAGACATCCCAGCACGGGCTGAAATTGGGTGGGATCAAGAGTTCTTAAACTAATCATAGCTGTTTTTCAAACCTCAACGATTTGTTACTGCAAAAACATTTCTCAAGCAATAGATGAATAGATTGAATGGTAACAGAACAAAGAAAAGATGGAGAAATTTTCCCTGCAGTGGCTTCAAGAGAGGCTCACAGAGGTATGAACTAGCAATGTAACACATTTATCCAATCAACATTTTGTACACTTCTCCTCACTGGGTCTGAGGACACAGCTATCGTGAAACAGGTGACCTCGCCCAGTATCCTACAGAAACACAACCAAAGCCATTTGTGCAACTCAGAGCTAAAAGCTCTTCCTCATGATTTGGACAATAGGTGCCTTCAAAGAATGGTTCTTTTTCCCATATTTTCCTTCCCTTCACTTAATGGATAATTTTTTCTTCCACCCTAAAAAGGAAACACGACCATCAGTTTCGCAAATATGAAGAGGGAAATGCATGCGTGTATAACGGTGGTTACCACATAGTAGAATTTTAAGGCTTTAAGGATTTTTTGCCCCCTAATGATCGCAATTTCCTAAGATAACATTCAGAACTTCAGTTACTATTGTCCTGTGTGAGACTTTTGTGTCTTGTATCCAATGTGCTGGTTAGGTATTTCTTTATAGACTTAAGATTTACAGGTGTACCTGATTAAAAATAGCTGGAAAGATCTGAGATTTTTTTTACTGGATAATATATTTCGTGTATACCAAACAGCCAAGTACTTGGCAAATGACCAGAATATATGACTTATTTATTTTTTTAGAGATGGAATCTTGCTCTGTCGCCCAGGCTGGAGTGCAGTGGCACAGTCTCAGCTCACTGCAACCTCGGCCTCCCGGGTTCAAGCGATTCTCCTGCCTCAGCCTACTGAGGAGTTGAGATTACAGGTGTGCACCACCACACCCAGCTAATGTAGGCACTTGCCACACATAGATGAAAGACAGTGTAGCAGACAAAGAACAGACCAGTCATGATTATTAACTATCAGCTAGTCCATCTTTACCACTTACTTGCTATTCATTCCTGGACACAATTGATCTCAGGGAGGTA